>JADRCO010000597.1:0-30009 GCA_021464525.1 Rhizophagus sp. LPA8_4_AMF
TCACGTGATAGGGGTGGCAGAAAATCTGATACCACCCGGGGTGGCAGCTAGATAACTTCAATAAATAATTAAACATGATTTTACAATACACTTAACATCTTTTAAAATTAGAACAATAATAACAATACTACCTTAACACATGTCCACATGATTTTATTAGTTCAATTTCTTTCTTCAATTTTATCCAACATGAATTTAATATTATACCGTCTACCTCTTTTACTGAAATAAAATGATTTTATTTACTTTTATATTCTAATGTATTGAATATAAACAGCTCATTTTTAATAATTTCTATTTATAGAGAAGTAAGAAGGATAGAGATAAAAATGAATCTTTGCACTAGATCAATATTGTATTATATTTCTTTTTTCTTTTTATAATTTTTATAGATTTTTATTATAAAATTTTCTTTTTTATTAATTCATTTTATTTTAGCTTACAATTTTTTAGGGAATTTTTTATTAATTTTTCTTAGTGAAATTTTAATCTGTTTTGTAAACTGGGTACTATCTATAATAATCAATATAAATATAGGGAAAGTTTGTCAAGGTTTCAAAGTGTATAACAGCAAAAGAATTAGTAATATTCTACATAATTGGCTGAAGGACCTTTGATTATCATGTTCATATTTCTGTTTCTAATAGTTATGGATTCCTACAGTATTCTTACTCCAGCAGCTGTGCATAGGCAATAATGGGATTATATAAATTAGCAATACACAGTTTTTCTATTATTTTATTCTACTTATTTTTTTGATTTGTAGAAAAAATTTTTTCTTTTTTTGTTGGAATGTAGTAGATCTTCTGAAGACTACAGGACCTTAAGTGGCTAAGATGTGTTCACTAATATGTAAGCCTACCTGTATAGGAAAATGTTTCCTGACAATGCACATATAGGGTTCCTAGTAAATGACAGATGGTGTTAGTTTTACTATTTTTAAGCTGACATTTTATAAATATACCTCTTTACATTTTCTAATAAACAAAAGCTAATATGCATTGTGGCAAAAAAAAGAAAAAATGAATATACAGTAATATATAATTTTTAATAATCTATATAACTAATTATAATTTGAATTTAATTTAGACTGGTATTATAAGTTAACTAAGAATTAACCCAATTTTATTTAAATTATATTAATTAATAAGAGAATTATTCCATAACTTAATATAATTATACTTTAAATATATATAATTTTATTCTTAAAATAATGTAAATTATTAACAAATTTTTGATTAGAGTAAATTAGTTTTCCAACTTTATGATTTTTACAATATAAATATAATTATTTAATTCTATAAATGCATACCCTCTTTAATAGCACTATTTTGAAAATTATGTATATAATTCCAAGAAGAGTGCATTTATAAGAGTTAACTATATAGAAAATCAACTCTTCAGTTAAGAACAATATAATGACCAAGAAGATAATCTTTCATTAAGAAAGTAATCTGAATAAATCACATTGCTAGAATTAATTATTATAAAATTTTGGGCAAAATTATTTATTAAATGGAACGATAGAGTTTATTTTATTTAAGCCTAGCATTACAATGCAGGCATCCCTTGTAATTATTGGATTAAATGTAATTAAAAGAATAAAAGAATACTCCGACCAAGGATTCCATGGAGAATTTAATATATCTATATCGGGGTTAGACGCACCTGTGAATTTTACATCAATTCAATTAATTAAATAATAGAATTTATCTAATTTATCTTGCGTGCTATTACATCATCTATACCGGAAATTTTAATGAATTCTTACAATTTGTGGTTGTAATTTATAACTTGATGTGATGACTAAAAAATAATCCAATTTTGGTTATTACCTTTGGCTATATTTAAAATAACTTGTTTGGGGCTTTTTATTTTCCCATTTGGTTATATATGATTTCTTTTTTTCTTTACAAATAAAGTGTATATCGGACTCGAAATGATCAATCGGAAAACAATATTAATTTTCCTAGGAAAAAAATAAAATTCTTTTTTTTAACCAAAATTAGTGAGATCCCGGATTTCTCACAAAGCCCCATTCTTATTATATAATAAAGAAAAAAGTCACAAATATAATACCAAACTAAGCCAAACTAAGTCACATATGTTTAAATCATTTAAATTCATACTAAGCCGGATTTTTCTCCCCATTTGTATTTTAAAATAATCAGTTCAGAATCTAAACTGAAAACATTTTGGGCTTTAAATTCGATGATTCATACAAAAATATACAATCATTTCAATGACACCATAAAAAAAAAATATGTACATAATCTTCTAGATCATCATTATTGATGATCAGGTCGAAAGATTTATGCAAAATTTGTAAATGAACGAGCTACATGAAAATTGTATAATGTTCTAAATATTCAAAGCGAAAAAAATCAAAAGTATACGTTAAAAATATAAATGTGATTAAAAAAATTCTTAGAATTTAATAAAAAAAAATGTATTATTTATAAGAAAAAAAACCCCCCAATTCACCACTGAAGATCTTTCGGTCACACAATTAAATCACATGATTTTAGACAGTTTGATTGTCGATCGCAACCTTAATTACGAATATTCACATGACAAATGTCAATTATGGTCCCAGACCACAATTAATCTAAAAAATAAGAAGGGAACTTTAAATATAAATATATTTATCTCTAAAAAAAATTGCATTTTTCAAATGAAAATTCCATTTAGAAAATGGCCCGATAACTAAAATCGAATATCATTTATGTCATTATTGTTCTAAAAAAAGGTTCAGAAATTTTTTCTCATTGTGTTTACAAATAAATCTACAAAAAAAGTCATGCGAACAAGATTATTTATGCGACACAACTCTTTTGGCCCATTTTTGTATATTTGTGAAACATTTACATAATAACACTACATAATTTACCATTTAATGATTATTATCGTCATAAAAACATGTAGATTGATAGAAAAAAAAGGCAGTGGAGGCTTATTATGTATGTAAGATGGCTTTTGTTAAGAAATCCGCGTTCAAAGCCAAATTTTAATATAATCGATATTCGATAAATCCATAAAGGGAAAAGATCAATCAAGATCAATCAACAGTAAATTAAAAAAATATACACTTATTCTAAAATTTCTGCAAAAAGTAATAATAAATTTTATTTATTTATTTATTTATTTTTTGACGTATCAATTCATTTTGAATAAACTAATCGAAAAAATCTTTCGCGTCTCTTCTGTTATTATTGACTAAATTCTCATAAAGCGCGTAAAAAGTATAAATCAGAAAAATAAATTTTCAGGTAATATGGTAATATAGTTACATTTGTAATAACCTCCCGACTTTTATTTCAATTAAAACCTTCCCACCTTAATTTTATAACATTGAATATAATAATAATAATATATATATATATATTTTTTTATAAGTAGTAGGGAAAATTATTAAAGGTTTATATTAATTTAAACAAATATAGCACCAAGAATTACAGCTGCGAATGAAACTCCGACATCAGCTTTAAGATTGACTCCAGCTCCTGTTGTTGGTGATTTGGGAGCTGCGCTTCCTGATGCTCCTGCTGGAGCAACTGGTGAACCCGTTGCTCCACCTGGAGTAGGTGCGGCCGTTTTCGCTGGTGTTGGTGCTGCTCCTTCTGGTGGTGGTCCTGCTGGTGCTCCTCCTGGTGGTGGTGCTCCTCCTGCTGGTGGTGCTCCTCCTGGTGGTGGTGCTCCTCCTGCTGGTGGTGGAGCTACTTTACCTTTAGGAGCATCTTTGGGAGCTTCTTTTGCACCATCCTTGGGAGCTTCCTTGGGAGCTTCTTTTGCACCATCCTTGGGAGCATCTTTGGGAGCATCATCCCCCTTGGGAGCATCTTTGGGAGCATCACCCCCCTTGGGATCTTTAGCACCTTTTCCATCATCTTTGGGAGCTCCTGGTGGTGGTGGTGTTCCTGGTGCTGCTGGTGGTACTCCTGGTGCTCCTGGTTCTCCCCTATTATCACAATACAAGAAGTTTATTTTATCTATTCAGTCATTAAAATTTTTTTTCTTTAGGAAAAAAACTTACTGTGCAGCAACGCAGGCAATTAATACGGTGAGAACAATAAGAAGAAGGAAGATACGTTTATTAAATTTCATTTTATAATTTTATTGTAGGTTAACGAAAAAGAGATAATTGGAAATAAAAGAAAAAAGGTCTCATATTTATTAGTTTTTTTTCTTGAATATTTGTATTTCCTTTTTACGGAAACATCTCCGGGATACATTTTTGAAACGTTACACTTCATTTACTAGTTGGCGTTAAAATAACGCTTTTTGGCAAAAAACTGGTAGCTATACTTGTGTTTGAAATTCATTTATTATACAATGGTATCATTACACAAAAAAATCGGGATCCAACAAATCTGAATATTAAAAATATTAACGTATTTATTTTTAGATTTTATTTTTTAATTTAAATTTATGTAGATCATTTAAGTAAAAAATTTATTCGACGCATTTTAAATTAGTTTGTTATAAATAAAAGGTTATCAAAATTAACGCCACTGAAATAATAAATTGCAAATTGTCAACAACTCGAGCATGAGTTTAAAAAAAATGATTTTTAAAATAATTTTTGTGTGAAATATGAAAATTAATTGTATTTTTTATTGAGAGTATTATATATTAGTAATTTTTACCGTATATAACTTTAAAGACAAAAAGAGTACATGAATGCAACCGCATGGAGTACATTGGACATTCCTTCATCCTATGAGAGGTACTCACTAGGCAGTGTAGCAAAAAATATGATTGGAGTTGCGAATGTATCATGTGTATTTTAATAAACTAATAGGAAGCCAGTGTGTAATTTTCAAGAATAAATAAATAAATAAATAAAATGAGGTGAGAATTTGTGTTTCTGTGCAATTTATATATTGTAGGATGAATAATTCATGGATATTCACAAATATGAATATCAGACGATCAGAATCGGTTTAACACATAACTGGGCAACTTCAGACTTTTATTATATTGTACTTCATTATTCAACATTTCATGTTTCGTCACCGTTAACAACTGAAATGATACCGAATATTAATTTGATGGTTATACCAGCGAATAAATGCTAGATTACGTTTGGATAACCTAACCAGTAGATTAACGGTATGTGTGATATGTGTAAAGATGTGATCAAATAATCAACTATTTACTATTATTTACTATTCGGATAAAAAAAAAAGACCCAAATGGTAGAGCGAACAAATTGTGGAATTTAAATTAAGAGAAATAAATTTCGCGTTTTTTTTTATTATAATTAATTTATGTAAATACAGTTGATTTTTTCGTAAAACGCGGTATTAAAGAATTATCATATATTGATTTAATTATACCACAATTTTACTTTGGCAGCCTATAGTTATTAATCAAAAAAAGACCTTGCTTTGGAACTAAATGACCCAATAAAAAATCTTTTAGAAATTGATCACATGTCATAAAAATAATATGAAATTTTTTATCTTCAGTCACACTATTATTAACAGTTAATTATTAAACACTACAAGTATAATATAACTTTATAATATTTTTAATGTGCATGTAATTGTTACTTTTATATATTAAGATGGTATAAATTATTAAATCTAATTAACTAAGTTAACCGAAGATAGCACCAAGAACGGCAATGGCAGCAAATGAAACTCCAACTTCGGATTCAAGAGAATTTCCAGCAGATACAACTGTTGCTCCTGTTGGTGACTTTGGTGCGAAAACGGCACTGCTTGATGATGTTTCTGCTGGTGGTGGTGGAGCTGGAACTGATGGTGTTACTCCTTTTGAACCTCCTGCTGGTAGAGCTCCTCCTGCAGGTGGAGCACCTCCTGGTGGTGGAACGCCAACTGGTGGTGGAGCGCCTCCTGCTGGTGGACCTACTGCCTTGCCAAGTCCCTCTCCTTTAGGTGCTTCTTTACCTTTAGGTTCCTTTCCTTTAGGTGCTTCTTTAGCTTTAGGTTCCTCTCCTTTAGGTGCTTCTTTACCTTTAGGTGCTTCTTTAGCTTTAGGTTCCTCTCCTTTAGGTGCTTCTTTACCTTTAGGTGCTTCTTTAGCTTTAGGTTCCTCTCCTTTAGGTGCTTCTTTGGCTTTAGGATCCTTTCCTTTAGGTGCTTCTTTACCTTTAGGTGCTTCTTTAGCTTTAGGATCCTCTCCTTTAGGTGCTTCTTTAGATTTAGGCCCCTCTCCTTTAGGTACATCACCTTTGGGTGCTTTTCCATCACCTCCCGGTGGTGGTGCTCCTCCCGCTGGTGGTATTTGTGGTACTGGTGGTGCTGGTGGTGCTGCCGGTTCTCCTGGTCCCCTATTATCATATAACGAGACGTATACTGTATTTTATTTATTTATCCATTAAAAAGCTTTTATATTTAGCTTTTATTTATTTATTTTTTTTTTTTTGAGAAAAATCACTTACTGTGCGGCAACGCAGGCAATCAACACAATGAGAACAATAAGGATAAAGATTATACTTTTATTGAATTTCATTTTTTATAATTTACGTCAGTTATAGTTGGAAAAAGAAAATGGAAAAAAGATCTCGTATTTATTAGAATTTTTTTTCGAAATTTTTTTTTTATATTCATGTTTCTTTTTTTACGGAAACATCACTGGGACACATTTCGAAATATTCATGTTAAAAATAAACGATTTTTAACAAAACAACTTGTGAATGCAATGGTATCGTTACACAAAAAATCAGGATAAAAAATGAGGGTGTCTTGTTTTTATTTAATTTATTTAATTTATAACAATTACGGTATTTTTAGATATTTTTGATCATATACAAGTAAAAGTTTAAGTTTAATTAGTTTATGTTATATTTTGTTATAAATAGTGAACTTTACTATGTTAGAAACGTCCACTGAAATTTTGTAAATAACAAATTGCATATTAGTAAGAGACTTTTTATAAAAAAAGGGTTTTGAAATAAAAGTAATCTCTAACCATAAAACAGTCAACCTGATTCCGAACCAGTTTCTAATTCCGGAAAATTATCAAATATTTATTTTTTCTTTTATCTTAAAGATTGTATTTAAAAATAAAACAAGACAAAAATAAACACGATATTGGAAATTATTTATATGTAAAAATGACCGCTTATAAATCGATATTCGTTAACTCGATTCCAGATAAAAAAAAAAATACAGATGATCTGTTAAAAAAAATTGTGAAAAAATAGGTTACCAAGTTGAAAAATAAAATTATGAAAATATCTATTTCCAGTTAATCTAACTTCGCCGGTGGCAGATGCCATTACTCGGCCAGTGGGAGTCACCAAAGAAGAAAAATATAAATAACATTGTTCCAGTTCATACGCAAAGTAAATTTATTGACAATTCTTTCCTTCTACAAGAGGTTGTTACTAAGCAATGTAGCAGAAAATAGAATTTTATAATACATAATACGCGCGAGCGTGTCATACGTATTTTAGTAAACTAAAAATAAATAAATAAAATAGAGATTGACATTTTAATTATATGAGATACATATACAGTTTATATTCACAAATAAATATCTGATGATCAGTGATTGAGTATATTTAGATTATTAAAATTTTATTTTATTATAATAATTATATGATCGTAATACGATTGATAAACTTTAAATAATTAAAGTTTTATCTTACAGTATTAGGGTAATATATAAGAAAATAAGAGAAAATGAAAATACAAAAAAAAAAAAAATCCTTTTATTATTATTCACGCGATAAAGTTGAATTAGAATTAACGCGCCCGGAACAAATTATTATAATTATTATATAACCAAAAAAAAGACCCATTGTTTGGGAACTAAGAACTAAGTAAAAATCTAATTGAAATTAAGAAATTTTTTTATTTTCGGTCACGACGCTATTATTATTTATTTTTTAAACAAGGTATAGATCATAATATATTTTATAATGTCTATATAATTATTACAAAGAAAAATATTATTTCGTAAAATTATTAATCAGTTTAAGCGAAGATAGCACCAAGAACGGCAATAGCAGCGAGTGAAATTCCAAATTCAGATTTAAGAGAATTTCCAGATCCTGTTGCTGCTGTTGTTCCGGTTGCTCCTGTTGATGATTTTGGTGCGGCAGCAGCTGGTGTTGCTGCTGGTGGTGATGCCGAACCTGATGGTGTTACTCCTGGTGGACCTCCTGCTGGTGGAGTGCCTGGGGCAGCTTTTCCTGCATCGCCTCCTGGTGCTGGTGCTTTACCAGCTGGAGCGCCTCCTGGTGCTGGAGCTTTTCCGTCGCCTCCTGGAGCTGGTGCTTTACCAGCTGGAGCGCCTCCTGGTGCTGGAGCTTTTCCGTCGCCTCCTGGAGCTGGTGCTGGAGCTTTTCCTGCGTCGCCTCCTGGTGCTGGTGCTGGTGCTCCTGGTGCCCTATTATCACAAACAAGAGGATTTGTTTATTCAACCATTATAATTTTTTAATTTTTTTTTTTTCAGGGGAAAAAAACTTACTGTGCAGCAACGTAGGCAATCAACACAGTGAGAACAGCAAGAAGAAAGAGGATACGTTTATTGAATTTCATTTTTAGAATTTAAGTGGGTCAATGAACAGAGATGGTTGAAAAAAAAGAAAAAGGTCTCGTATTTATTAGATTTTTTACGGAAACTTCTCCGGGACACATTTGCCGGTTGACGGTAAAAAAAATAACGCTTTTTAGTGAAAACTGTATCAATTATTACACAAAAATAATAAGGGGTATTTATTTTTAGATATTTATTATCCGAAAAGAATTTTTAGGTTAGATCATAAATAAAAATTTACCCGACGAAAATATTTGTTATAAACATCAAGAAAGAAACTTTATTATATACGAACGCCCATTGAAGGTTCAATAAATAATAAATTGCATATTATTAGAAACCAAAGGATCAAACTTAACTAAATGCGAGAAATACTATAAATTTTAATTTAGTTTTGTTTTTTTATTTTTGACTTTTTTTTTTCCTCAAGATTGATTGGATTAATTATATATAGCAAATTTTAAGTTGTTCGAAAATAATGATTGAAAAAATAAAACCTGTGAAAATGTCCATTTCTAGCTAGTTTAACTCTTGTTGATTCATATCCGGTTATCCATCCGGTTAATTTTGAATGAATATTACAAATGGTTATGAATTATCCGCCACAGATTTTTATGATTCCATCATATGCTGCATTTAACTATTACATTATTATATTTTAATAGTTTTGGAAAATTATGATTATTCGGATCCTCAAAATTTCCAACGAGTTATTCTTTATTACCTATAGAGTGCACAAAATTAAGTTTGAATATCCATTCGGATTAATATTATCCATTTTTTACCTTCTATTTGGGAAATGAAATACTTTCTTTTTTTTTATAACGTATCTACCCGGGTTTGTCTTATCCTGTTATGTTGCCGGATACCCAATATTAGTATGACTTACAGCTAATTTCAAAAAGGTTGGGACACTTAGCAAATTTTAAAGAACGCGGAAATATTCGGTAAAGCTTGATATAAAATAAAAATTATACGCTATTGTTCCGAGAATGGTGGTATAATTTTATCTTATTTTGAGCTTTACCGAATTCTTTAAAATTGCTAAGTGTCCCGACCTTTTTGAAATCAGCTGTAAAGGTTATCCAAATATTCAAAACGGTTACCCGGATGTTTCATTAGGGCGTCCTTAACGTACAGCAAGGGTGTACGATATTAACGTACGGACTGGCCCGAGTTTAGGAGTTATGCACTTGCACGTGATAGCGTTAACGTTAACACCGGCCAGTTCGTACGTTAATATCGTACACCCCCACAGTACATTAAGGAATCCCGTTTCGTTGAAGACTTCATAAATTCCTAATGCTGAACATGTCTGCCAAAATTAATCGTAATTCCGGCAGAAATGGTATAATGCTAATATTTATACTAGAAAATCATTGAAATTAGAATTTTATTATTATCAAAATATATTATTTAGTTGAATTTTATTGTGCGGAACAAGTGACCGTTAAACATCTGCCAAAATGCCGGATTTAATCCGGTTTACCAAAAAAATTTTTGGTGGTTATGCGGATATAAAAATTCTTAGCAGTGACAGGTTTTTTATCTAGAAACTAACCGGTCTAAAAATTCATTTATAATTACAATATGTATAATATAGACAAAATTCATAAATCAAGAAAACCATCGTTCATACATAAGCCTCCTACGAGAGGTTGTCACTAGGCAGTGTGGCATACCGCTCGTAATTGAAGGTCCAAACAAGGGAATATTTATTAATTAAAGTTTTATAATGTCATGTGTTTTAGTAAACTAATAGGATGGCGATGATAGTTGTCAAAATAAATAAATAAAATAGAGAGTTTATATTATGTTTGACAATTATATAAGGTACTGTAGGTTTTTAAAAAGTATTTCCCGAAATTGGTGTGATCAAAATAATTCAAGAGGCGGTGCGAACAAATTTTGGAATTTATAGTAGATTAAGCGAAAATTTTCGCGGGTTATCTTTATCTGTCATTATATTAATTAATTTTATCACGTAATACGGTTTTAAACTTTAAAAAAAATTAAATCTTAACTTTCAGTATTAGAGAATTATTTAAGAAAATAAAATCGAAGAAACAAGAAAAAAAAATTTCGTTGCAAATTATTATTCACGCAAAGAGGTTTTATTTTTATTTAATTAAACATTATTAACGCACGCTTCAAAACCCACCAAAAAAGTTATATAAAATCTAATAAAAAAATTTTTTTATTTTCCGTCACAGCACTATTATTAATTATTATTAAATATAAATATGGTTTATAATTTCTATATAATTATTAAAATAAAAATGTTCTTTTTGATGTTTTTTGATGGTAAATTATTAATTAATTAAGCGAGGATAGCGCCAAGAACGGCAATGGCAGCGAATGTAACTCCAACTTCAGATTTAAGAGAATTTCCGGATCCAGTTGCTGTTGCTGCTCCTGTTGATGATGCTTTTGGTCCGGCAGGACTGCTTGATGGTGGTGGTGGTGGTGTTGCTGTACCTGCTGGTGTTACTCCTTTTGGACCTCCTGCTGGTGGACTTGGTGGACCTCCTGCTGGTGGAGCTCCTACTGGAGCAGCACCACCTGGAGCTGGTGCTTTTCCTCCGTCAGCTGGGGCTTTTCCATCAGCTGGAGCTTTTCCGTCAGCTGGAGCTTTTCCGTCAGCTGGAGCTTTTCCGTCAGCTGGGGCTTTTCCGTCAGCTGGGGCTTTTCCTCCGTCAGCTGGTGCTTTTCCGTCAGCTGGGGCTTTTCCTCCGTCAGCTGGTGCTTTTCCTCCGTCAGCTGGTGCTTTTCCTCCGTCAGCTGGGGGCGCTGGTGCTGGATCTCCTGGTGCTCTATTATCATAAAAAAAAAAGTATTTTTTTATTTATTCAAGTATTCAAGTATTAAAATATTCTTTTTTTTTTCAGGGAAAAAAAACTTACTGTGCAGCAACGCAGGCAATCAACAAAGTGAGAACAGCAAGAAGAAAGAAGGTACTTTTATTGAATTTCATTTTTATAATTTTATGTGATTTTGTGAGTTAATGAAGAGGAATGATTGAAAAAGAGAGGAAAAAAGCCTCATATTTATTAGATTTTGTTCTATCTATCTATATTTCCATTCTTGGAAGTGTCCCCGGGATACATTTTGAAACGTTACACTTCATTTACTGCTTGGCGTTCGCTTTTAGCAAAAACTGGTTGGTATCATTACACGAATAAAATTAATTTTATTTTTAGATATTTTTCTTACGAAATATGAATTTTTACTCGACGCAAGTTTAATTAGTTAATGTTTGATTTGTTAAGAATAAAAGGCTATCAAAGTAACTTTACCTTATATGAACGCCACTAAAATTTCGATAAATAAGTTGCATATTGTCGGGAATTGAGTTAGTAAAAAAATGAATAATTTTTTGACGATTTAATTAAATTTAAATTATTTATTTTACCTTAAAAAAATTTTTGATTAATATAGAAATTTTTTATCGCATGTAAAGGATAAAAAAGGATAAAAAGATAAAAATACAATCATATTACTATATTGAAAAATTAAAATATCCATTTCTAGTTAGTTACTCTGCTAATGGCCGATGCTAAAATTAAAAGAGTCCGTCAACCCGAATACATTTCGGTAATTGATTTTTTTTGACAAGACTACATCTCAAAGCAAAATCAAAATCTTTTTTCAAATAGAGGAAAAAAAAGAGAAATTAAAAACGGATTGAAATTTGTCATCTTTGTCATCTGCTGAATTTCAATTCCTATTTATTATTATGTTAGAAGTAATTTTTTTTATATTATGTATAGATATATCTTATATATCTTCATGAGATATTATAAAAAATTTCATTTAAGATGATTATCTAATGAATAAAAGATATAATCATTAAAAATACATTTTGTGATTAAAAGAATATTATATTTATTAAGATAACTTTAATAATTTAATACGTATAAATAATAAAATAGCCAAGATGTATTTATTTTCGTATTGACAGGTCATAACTCTCGCAGACGCAAAAATTATCTTCTTGACCCTCCTATATGTAATATATAGTCAAGACAGTGTCAAGAAGGTAATATTTGCCTAGCCCCGTTCGATCACCCATTACGCCGTCTAATTAGAATTACAAAAGAAGAAAAACATCGTTCCAACTCGTATGCAAGATTCCTCCTAAGAGAGCTTGTCACTAGGCACTTGTATTGTTAGAATTATATAATATGTAATACACGAATGGTACCATACTGTATAAACTTATTGCCGTATCGATCATTTGACACAAAATTTCTAAGCCACGCCGTGTCGCCGATCACACATACGAACCTCTTTTTTTTTTTTAATAAACATTTTTTTTGTTTTTTTTGTGTTCCGATAAATAGACTTTTTACACACTGTATACTCTAACCTCCGAAGTCTTTTTACTAGAAACAACTCAGTATGCTTAACTTTGAGATAACACACTTTAGAACACACTTTAGATCTTCGATCCCACCTTTGGATTATTGAATAATGCTAAAATGGCGCCGTAAGGGTATCAGGACATTTCGCCGAAAGCCATTTCGCCGAAAAATAATCTATGGCCTGAGTTATTCATAATGCTGCATAGTGTTGGCCTTACTTTTCGGTGAAACGTCCTTTCGGTGAAATGGCTTTCGGTGAAATGTCATGTAACCCGCCGTAAGTACTAATAAGAAATGCTTTTTGTCGTATTTAAAGACAATAATTAATATTTTCAAAGTTATGTATCATATATATATTTGTAAAAAATCGTTTTTAGGCTCTTAATGCATCAATAATCATGTATTATTTAACTATACACCTACTTCGTCGCAAATCAAAAGTTACCTCTGTAAGGTGAGGTCATCGATTACAGTCTCTGATTCTTCTGTATATTACCGGATGATAGACGATAAAAAAGTCAAGTGAGTAGTATTATTAGTTGTTTTATAGGGTTTGTATATGGATTATTTACTTGCTAATATTTTGTTAGCATGTAATGTAATTTTGTATAGAAACTTTTTTAATTAATCTATACATTTTATTAAATATTGTGTAGAATTATTATTATTTTAGCGCTATTTGAATAAGAATTATTAAAAATTATAAGAGAATCTAATATATCAACAAGGTAATAGAGTACTTTATACTTAAAAATATTTGGATTTTTAAACAGATCATATTTTTAATTCATTTATAATTTATTTTTTAATATATACAAATAATTAATTATTAATATTTCAATTAAATATAATAGTTTCCAACCTTTATTTGCTTTAGTTATTATGTCTGTACTATATGTACTGAAAATTTTACAAAAAATAAAAGCAGTATAAGAGCGCGGCGCGTTTAAATTTATATATATCAGATGTATAATATATATAACAAATAACAATGTGTTTTTTTTTGTGCTGCAATGATCGGTCAGATGTAATAAAGATGGCAATGGCTCAGCGACCAGCGTACTGGTTAAAAAATAAATAAATAAAATAAAAAGAGAGTTTGTGTTTCTTTGGTTTCTTTGTCAATTAGATTGTTTGACACTTGAGATATATAATTTTCAAACCATGTGTTTTCGCAAAAACTATGGCCTAAATTAAAAAAGTAATTTTTTATATTGCAAAAATTTGTAATACGTGTGAAATACATTAAATACTACAATTCTACAAATGAATTTATATTATTATTTATATTAATGGAACTATACTGAATTTTGGTTATCAAATAAGGCCTCACCAATAATTGACCTTCCTTGAGGGCTTGGACAATCAAATATTGAAGTACTTGCATGTTCACCTTTTAATAGTGTAAAATAAAAAAATAATTTTAAGTGATTTATAAATAATTTTTATTTTATATTTGCATTAATAAGATAATGTCGGTTTGTATCCCAGATTTCCGTGTATATTTCGAGGAATGTGATCAATAAAAGAATTGACCCAAATTATAGGTGGGAGAACAAATTTTGGGAATTTAGATCAAAGCGAAAAATTTTCGCATTTTTCTTTATTTTTACTATTATTTAACGCGCAAAATGTGGTATTAGAGGATGTGGTATTAGAGGATTATAAATATTAAGAAATAAAAAATGAAAACCCAAAAAAAAAAATCGGTTACAAATATCTATTATTATTCACGCGAAAAAAGGTGGATTTTTATTAGAAATTAACGCGTTTACTTTGGAAACTAATTATTATACTATTTCCAACCCATAATTATTAATCAAAAAAGACCTTATTTGTTTAAGAAAAGGAACTATATAAATCTAATAAAAATAAAAACTATTTAAATTAATGTTCGGAATTTTTTGTTTTTGGTCCGTATCACTATTATTATTTATTATTAAGCACGGTAAATATAATATAATAACTTTATAAAGTGTATATAATTATTACAAAAAAAAAATCTTTTTATGAAGATGGTAAAATTATTAAATCTAATTAATTAATTTAAGCGAGGATAGCTCCAAGAACGGCAATGGCAGCGAATGAAACTCCAACTTCAGATTTAAGAGTATTTCCGGATGATGCTTTAGCTGATGCTGATGCTGCAGGTGCTCCTGCTGATGTTGCAGCTGGAGTTTTTCCATCAGCTGGGGCTGGGGCTGGGGTTTTTCCGTCTTTTGGTGCGTCTTTTGGTGCGGCACCTGGAGCTCCTGGAGCAGCACCTGGGGCTGGTGCTTTTCCGTCAGCTGGTGCTGGTGCTTTTCCGTCAGCTGGTGCTTTTGGATCTTTTGCTCCGTCAGCTGGGGCTTTTGGATCTTTTGCTCCGTCAGCTGGTGCTTTTGGGTCTTTTGCTCCGTCAGCTGGTGCTTTTGGGTCTTTTGCTCCGTCAGCTGGTTCTTTTGGATCTTTTGCTCCGTCAGCTGGTTCTTTTGGGTCTTTTGCTCCGTCAGCTGGTTCTTTTGGATCTTTTGCTCCGTCAGCTGGTGGGGCTCCTGGTGCTGGTGCTGGGGCTCCTGGTGCTGGTGGTTCACCTGGGGCTCTGTTATCATAAAAAAGAGTGATTAATATAACTTCATTCGTATTAATTATTTTTTTCTTGAATAATATGATTGTGAAGGGGAGAAACTTACTGGGCAGCAACGAAAGTTACTAAAGCGAAGAGAATGGCGAGAAGAATGATGATGCGTTTATTCATTTTTATATATTATTATTATTGAATCTTAGAGAGGATTAATTTTATATTTTTAACAAGGTTTTTTTTATTTTATTTTCTTTGTTGTAATGAAAGATTTATTTTTTTTCAAACCTTGTTGGTGGTGATTGAGTTGAAGGAAAAATGGGCTGTATTTATTAGGATTTTTTTTTGATCGTTTCACTTAATAAATTTATATAAAATAATATTGTTTGTTATTATTATTATTTATTTATTTTACCCGTATCTCTTTTACAGCCACTCTCAGCGATTATGTTTGAAATGCATAAATAGTACATATAGTACAAAAAAAAAAAAAATATATATATATATATTTTACAATAAATTACTTATATCACTTTGCATAAACTAATTTTAAGTGCATGGCTCAATCAGGGATGATAATTGTTTAATTAATATCAGCGATCATTATAAAAAAAAAGCTTAACCGAATATTTTTAAAAAAAATTTTTTTTTATTTATTTAAAAATAGGCTGGTTTTTTTTTATTTTTATTTGAATACGGGTTTTGTACAAGGATACGCAATTTTATATCAAACGCCCACCTTTTTTACAAATACAAAAGCAGTAAATATATTACTTGCATATCACCAATTTTTATATGTATATATTTATACATCAATGATACGTAGTGTATCACCTTATGTTACAAACATTAATTTTATTTTTCATCCAATCATCGTTGAAATATATAATCATCATCGTAGAACTTTCTCTAAAAAAGAGTTTCCGATTCACACGCGAAAAAGGTTTCTAAGCCATTTTTTATTTTTCGGACATGCGTTTTTTCAACCATTTTTTTACCGGCAATCTACTCGATTGATTGATATCAACAAAATAATTGTAATTATTCATCACAATGTCTCACAACCTGAAAAAAAAGTATGATAATAGTAAATTCAATAAACGTTTATTCTCTTTCGTTTCGACGTGTGCTTCGATATGTACTTGCGCGTGCATTTTACATAAAGGAGTAACATGTGACAAAGAAAATTTGTGAGACCATCATGTAAGGGGGAGGAGAGAAGTAACCAAAGTACAAGAAAAAATTTTTTTTACAAAAACAATATTGTTGACATTTATGTTTCACTTATTGACGCCACGAGTTATGATATGTAAGATAGATAAAAGTTCTTCGAAATGAAATGAAATAACCGAGCTTTTATTTACACTTCTATAAAGGATAAATAAGTCATTAGTTTATGGAATACCATATTTGGTAAAGATTATTCTATTTTTTTTTTTCTCCGTAATATGACAATCAAATAATATATTTTTAATTATGTTCTATGTTAATCATTTATTATTATTCTCTGGTAAATAGAAACTTCTAATTGATTAACCGATTTTGGGTTCGGCCCTTCGGTTCATGCAGTCCAACACTTGGTCCAACCCTGGGAATAGATTCATATTTAATTTTGAACCTAAATTAGGTATCTGATCAAAAATTTACTTGATCAAATGTAACAAACAATCAAAAAAAATTAGAGAACGTAATGGGCGAAAATTCTGACGTAAAACAAAAGTTTATGAATAAATCTTATTAAAAAGGAACAAAATGTAACAATAAACCAGATTCATGCCGAGGTACAAAAAAAAAAATTTTAATCTTCAATAAGTTCATTGGACATTTCGCCCTTCTCCCCCCTTCATTATAGCACAATATGCATATTAATTTAACACAGAATACAAAATAAAAGCACAAGGGAGTAGAGAAAAAAAAGAAAACATATGTGGGTGACAAATAAATTAATACACTATCACAGCATTTAGTTATTTAGTACAAAAATGGAAATTAAGTTTTTTTATCAAATGCTCGAAGACATGTTTGGAAACTGTTATATATTAAATGCATATATTTATAAAAGACTTTTTTCTTTTACGGTAACCTCAAAAAAAAAAAGAAAAGACAAATTAAACAAACAATAAACGAAAAATTTTATGGGTCATCAATTCGGGTCACTATTATCACATAATGCATGACAAAATTAATATGGTATGACGGTATGACACACATGTACATTCTCCACAAGTTTTTTGTAGGTCGTATAACCTTGTAACTCCGCGTTCGGATCAACAAAATTAAGTTCTCGTTTATTGTTATGTTTTTATAGTAACAAAGAAAACTTATTATTTTTTTTCTTTTTTACTCTACGGAAAACTTTTATTGTTTTAAACTTACGGAAAAGAAAAAATGTCGGCTTTATCCGGTTTAAGTTCATCATCATTTTAATGTTTTAAAAAAAAACGGTAATAACTTCGTATGGAAATAAATTACACATAATAATTAGAAGATGAAAGGTATTTGTGGTTTAGAGTGAGCGACCTTTTCTATCTATCATGCATAATCTACTAAATAAACATATATGTACATTAGATTAGAGAGTTATGAATAAGAGGATTTTTTACGTTTGTCGATCTTTCATCTATCTGTAATCGTTTGTGTATATTACATTTTAGATGCAATAAGGTTCAACTAATGAAAGAAACACAAAACATTTGCAATAAGCACGACATTATAAATAACTAATTACAAATTATAAATTAAAAAAAAATTGGCAATTCGAAAATCCCTTAAAAAGAAAAAGGAAACCTTAAAAAGTTACGCAAGGGATAACTTTTTTTTTCCTTCTAGACTCGAACAATTTTTTTCTAATCTGAAATCGGGTCCAGGTTCCTGTCCCCATTCTCTCATTTGATTGGCTAACCGGGTCAATCAATTAACGTTCATTTCCATAGTAGTCATTTGACTTCCTTAAATCGTAATACGTTTCCATTATCAATCATCGGAATCTTAATCACTCATCATTCGGAATTTCAATCTTTCGGAATTATTAAATATTGAAACTTTAATGTTTTTATGCATGATATTCGAGGGTGAGATAAACTATTTTGAGTAATAATAGATTATGATTATGAAGATTATGTTTATCGCCAATAATCACAATATTCAATCTGTCTATTGTCTTTTTTGTCCTGATTTGTAGATTACCAATATATGCATCTTTGATTACAAATAGAAGGCTGAAAAGTTCTTCGTATGTTTAAATTTATGCCAAATAAAGAAACATTATTTTTAATGCCCATGTATAGAATTTATAATTATAAAAAAATGGATTTCTCTTATAGAATTCTAAATATTTTGGCAAGTTTAACTGGTCAATTATTATAATTTATAATTTACATGTTTTTTCGAAAAAATAAAAAAATTCGTTTTTCGCAAACTTTTTCCAAAATTTTCCTTCTTATAATAAATAATTCATGTGAGAGAATTTTTTTAGCGCGTTAAAACTTAAAGAATTTTATTAAAAAAAAAAAATTTGTTACAAAAAAAATAATTGTATGCAAAAAAATAAACTAATGCAAGTCAAAAATAAAAAAGTGACCCGCTCTTTTTAAAAAATTTTCGTAAAAATGTTCTCGAAATATGTAACGCCGTAAATTGTTTTTTTTTTTTGAATCAATGCAATTCTTGCTTAAATTAAATCATTGTTTTTTCTTCTTAATTACAGAATCAAATTTCCCTATATGGGATTTCGATCACCAAACTGTTAAAAATTTTTCTTAAAAAATCATGCAAAGTCATGTATATTAAATTAAATGTTTTGAATCTTTTTTTTTTCTATTTGGAAATCTTTTTTTTGGGGGTCTTCCAATAAAATATTTTCCTAATCTTTTTGAAAATAATGAAATAAATCGGTAAATTAATGTTTCCTGGTAAATCAGCACATTTCCTTGTATTCCACTGAATAATATTACCTTCTTTCATCCGGCACACGTGATATTTTGTTCTCTTTGTAAATTATCACGTGAATGTGAATCGTGAAAATTTAAAATATAGCGATATTTGGTTTTTATAATAATAATCGAGTGTCATCGATCGAATAGATATTACCGCAGTAACGACATAACCATCTCAAGAGTCTAACAAACTAAATTGCTATTAATTATATACCCAACTATATGAATAATATGATTAATCAACTTTTCATCATATATCAAGAAATCAACCCTTTTTTTTTTAAAAAAAAAAAATTCTTTGCTAAATTTCACATTATATCAGAAACACGCTTAAAAAACCATTAGCATTTACAGATGTTATTATTATGTCAATTCTCGTCATCATTTTTTACCAGAATCATATAAATTGCTTCTATTCAACGATAATAATTATTTTTCTCGATTTATCTTACATTTTATCTTTCTGAGTTATATTCTCGATATTAAGTCCTAATTATTTTGATTTGTGTGATGCGAAATAAACGAGCGATTTATTCTTGTCACACAGATCGATTTGGTACAAATCAACTAACCTGAATTGAACAGGACTATAGGACATAACATAATATATATAAAATTGCCATAATAATTTAAAATAATGAACTGTCTACATTCACTTGCTAAATTTCTAAAATTAAGCATCTTAAAAAAAACGCGTAAAATTAACATAAAAAATATGGTAAATAAAAACCACCCAATGTTTGTTATACTTAAATCTATCAAACCATTAGGAAAGATAAAGTATACCTTGATCCATTTGAAATGTCTAATACAGTCTGACTCGATATACTGATATTTGATATATTAAAAACTTGATATAACAGATACGATAAAATTTTACATTCCCACTATATGAGATAAGATTACTTGCCGAAATTAGGGAGTTTAGCAAGTTGGCGTAATCATGACAAAAGGGTGAAACTTGATGAAACTATATTAGTATATGGCGAAACTGGAGAAACTCTGCGAAACTATATTAAATTCATATTAAAATCTAGGTGAAACTAATCGTAGAATTTTGGAGGGGTTTAGTCAAGCAACCTTAATATGAGAACATAGTATAATTTTGATATAACAATATTTTCATATGGATCCTAACATATCGTTATATTGCAGTTTGGCTGGATTTATAGTATGTATTATATGTACATAAAAGCATGGTCATAAAAGATTTTTATTTGTTAAAAAGTATACAGTCAACCCTTTTTAAGTGCACTCTCTCTAAATGCACGCATTATATATTTTTCTCTAAATGCATCCTCTTACTCAGTAGTCAGTCTCAAGTATATAAAGATCTTATAAAATTTCTCTCTCTAAATGCACACCCTCTTTAAATGCACATTTTTTCAAATTTTCATTATGGTGGGGGGAGAGTGCATTTAGAGAGAGTTGACTGTATATACTTAAAAGTAAAACTGAATTTCTTTTATAATTCAACATATTTATATACTATATTATAGTATAATAAAAAAAAATTTTATAAGCCAAATATTAGTATTGTTTGTATAAATCAAATATCAGATGTGACAAAGTGAATTTCTTTAGTTGACAGTCTAAGATTAAAGTTTTATGCAAAGATATAAAAATATACTTATTAATATTTATCAGACTTTTGTTAATAATACAAATGTAAAATAAAAGATTATTTAACTTATAGTATTATATGGCAAATTTATTTTAAAATCTTTGATATTTAAGGTTCAATTATTACAATAGTTAAAAAATTCTTAATATCATATATTTATATTAGAAGATAATAAATAATGAATTTATACTGAATTTATGGATTCAATGTATTATTTGATATTCTTTATTATATATTTAAAATAGCTATATAAATTTTTATATATATAATAGAAATAAAAGTTACTTATTTGTAAAATTAGACTTTTTTTCAAATATAATTATTTGAATACAACTTTATTTTTAATTATTAAGGAAATTTTATCACTAATAAAAATCTAAATAAAAAATAAGTTTAGTTGAATAAATAAAATAGTAAAATAAGTTAAAATAAATTTAACAAATTAAATATATAAACAAATAAATTTATACATGCTGCCAAAATTATTGGGATGCCATATTATAGTAAATTAATTTGGAATTTGAGATTGGAATTTGACACTATAGTAATTTAATACAGTGACACCTCTCTAAGTGCACCCTCTAAGTGCATGCACTATATAAATTCTCTTTAAGTGCATGGTAGGCCTGGTCCCAACTTATATGAGCTCTTATATTTTACTCTCTATAAATGCACACCCTTTCTAAGTGCACATTCTACTATTTTTTTACTATGGTCCCAAGGGGGGGTGCACTTAAAGAGGTGTCACTGTAGTAATTTGGATTTGGGATTTTGTATTTGAATTTTGGTAACATGTATAAATAAATTAGAAAATTGCTAAAGTTCATCAGTGGGAATTATCACCATACTAGCATTATGATGTACTTTTAGCCAGAATTAAAAATCTAATAAAACATTGCCCGGCATTACATCATAAATTCACCACTGATGACCATTACCACTGGTGATATTTAGCAATGAAAAAACCATAAAATTTGAAAAAAAAGAGTTGAAAAAATTGAAATAATGATTACTCTCTTCTAATAATAGTTTTAGTTTAAATATAGCCAATTAATAATTTTTTAAATAAATATTACTAAATCTTACTAGTGATAGTTGGTATTATACCAGCATTAGAACAGAATTTCACAATATATTTAATTATTATAATTTTTCTAATAGCAGTTTATCCACCCTTTTAAGCAAAAGATAAAAAAGCCAATGCTTTTTTAAATGAAATAAGTATTGGTAAATTGTACCTAATTATAACAATTATTACATTTACATAAAATTTTTTGAAATATTTTAATTAAAAAAATGCACTGCCACATATTATTGGAGTAATTTTAAATTATAATCTTGTAACTATAATAATAGAGGATAATAGATTATTTGTAATACTAACAGATTCCGCAAATTTTGTAATTTATTTTAACAATAATTTTTGGCAAGACAGATTATAAAAAGCATAAATATATTACACAATAAAGCATTTGTTTTCGAAACTTCCCGTCTATACTCAATGAAATTTATAGTAATGATAATAAAACTTTTGTTGATCTTTATATAAGGGATATATGGGTAGCATCAATAATTTTTCTTTTCATTTAAGAGTAAGATTACTCAAAATATGAAAGTAAGTTGCGTAATGAATTCCACTAATACTTTTTTTTCTAACATCACATCATTTTTAAGATCTTTTTTTATGAATTCAATCATTCACGTTTATTTGTTACTTTGGTTCAAGATTTTTAAATCGTTCTTAAAACACTATTACAATATCCCACTAACTCAGATTTCAAAGTTTTTATGATTTGAGCGAATCCATTGATCAGATTTTCGTGAAATCATAGACCAAGTTAAAGTAATTTTCCATTCCAAAATCGATTCTTAAGCCCATTAAAAAGTGAAGTCCTGGTTAGTGAATCCTTTCTGCCTTGTACAATAAATAAAATTTAGCGAAACTATTAAAATCCCAATCAATATTGTGCTATATATCCACCAAAAGTCCAAAACATCATAAAATTCGTCAAAATAAATCTGTAAAATGGTATGCTCATGATCATTTTGATTTCTTCTGTATATGCTGATCAAAATCATTGTTATATTAGGTGTCCATGAAAATTTCGGACATATTCCTCTTCAATCTTCATATTATATATCGGCACATTAATAACTTCATTTGTCACATTGGTAAAGTGATTATTTGACACAGCGCAGTATAACGAAAATATGTACAATACAAATAATTTTAAAAATTACCATTCATCCCAATACGTTATGGAACCTAGCAATAAGATGGATTGGAATAGATTGAATAATAAAAATAAAAGGGAAGTATATAGAGGGCGCTTGATTTTTGTTCTGGAACTTTTGCAGTAAAAGATATTTTCATAGCCGGAATTTTGGCTATGATTCTATTCGATCAAATAAACAAATTTACGGATTTTAGGACGAAATATGGGTGGGTTACTATAGATGTTGAGAATATTTGGATATCTTCTTTGGAATCTGATAGATATAGCAAAAAGAAATTAACTGTAGAAATTTTCCGGAAATGTGGGAGAGCAAAAGAAATAATATGTCGCATTATATTGCCTAATAAACTGTGTACTCCTTCCCTCGAAAGCCTGTCATATTTTTATTTATGTTACAGCCTTCCTTAATTCAGTAAAAATATACATATATATATATATATATTTATATATAGTAATAATAATTAAAAAATAAATAAAAATAAAATTAGGAATGGAATAAACGAATTACCAAACTGTTTCTTAAGAGACCAAAAAAATTCCATCTTATGCAATATTTATTAAATTGCTTTGAACATTCCCATGTAAGAAATTAACCACTCTGATACCTTGTAAGATCAGGACTTGCGTGGCAATCGCAGAAAGACAGATTAGAGATGCAATCTTATACAGTGCAAAAGGTTTTTCACGCGTCGCCATTTTAGATGGTGATCACCATGATATCATATGACACCATGTGTGTGACATGTGTGACATCTCGTTTTTGACGACATTTAGGATTCCCACGACTTTATTATACTTATTAAAACCCCGTCATAAAAATTCATATATTTCAACAAGTCGGTTGAATCTTCGCGGGCACAGATGCCTGGTAATAGTCATTTCGCCGCTTCTACACTCTTCTGTCATTTGCTTTGGAGATCCGCTGAAAGTATTCAATGAAATTTTGACAAGCGAGTGTCAGCTTGAACTTCATACGAAAGCACAACTCTACCCCGGATTCAGTAGTAAACTTCGTGAAAGAGCTAATTAAATATAATGATTCCATTGAATCTAGAAAATTGCTCGAGACTTGCGATCGGAATTTCCACGTTCAAGTTTTTCATCCCTATCAAGTAACTCAGCGGCGCGGCGAAGAGTAATTGGCAGAACTACTTGAAACAGTCGAGGGTAATCTTCATGTGAATTACACAAACGATCAACCTCGATTTAGCTGAAGAAGATATCGATTACAACCAAGATAATGCAAAAAACAAAAGGGAAATTTTGTTTGGATCCATTTCGAAACATTTAACGATTTTAGAAGATTGTGCCGGTTGATGGAACGGTTGTTTATATCCTTTATATTACAGTTTCGTAAGAAAACTTACAAACAACTCCGAAAGTATTAAAATCAAAAAAGTTAGTATGAAAATAGCAAATGTCATTTTATCAAGAAATATCTTAACTTTCTTACTTCGTTGAAAACACAGATTCCACTAAAGATCCTTTCGACTTTATAGCGAGAAGAGAATGAAGACATCAAGAATCTTATGGAGATATTTTGGCATTGATTAACTTTCATATACAGTAATTAGGCTCAACGACGAATTTTCATCATATGTGTTTTGATCTAGCGGGATCTAACAAATAATGTTGAGACAACATCTTGAGAGTGTTCAAGTGATGAAGTGGATGAAACAAGTGTAAAAATTTGTATCGAAACAACCTTGCTAAATGTGTATCGCTTTATAGTGTCATCAGAAAAATAACGTTTGATGGTGATCCATTTGAAACATATGATGATTAGAAGAATTAGAGCATTCACTTCATTGAAATAGGTATACGATAGTAACTGAACTTTCGATTTCTATTTATTGTATATATAATAAGTCATTTTTCTAAATGCAAATTTTTATGCTTTAATGGGATATAGGCACAGCTACTTAGATTCGTTTATAAAAATTATTTTTGGCGGAGAATACACATACACTTTATACCTTGGAATTTAATAAAAGTGTAAGTGGTTTATTAAGGCCAGATTTAGCTGTGTAATTGGCAAAATTATCAAGATTTTGTAAAGCATTTCATAAAGGAAAGAAGCCAATTAACAAGTTACTATAAAAAGGAGACCTTACAAACCTTATTGCCTTTTTAAATATGGGTATATGTCGGTCAGAATTATATTTGTTGTTTCTGCTATTTTTATTTACAAAATTATTATAGGAGATACCATAGAATCATATTTTATTGATTCGACATACGACGAAATTAGCAATTTATAAAGGATCTTTTCCGTTGATTGTATTAATATTTCCCATTTTGTAATGATAAGGTAAACAGAATCTTTATAATAATTTATTTTTATTATAAATCTTTGTCTACAAATTCCATCATTACTTTGTATTTGTAGCAACATGTTAGTGAAATCATAAATGATTATGAAAATCGGCCACCACCACCGGGTTCTTATACAATACCTGAAAAGATCGAATTTATTAGGAAAATGCAATCACGCCACAGCTCAAATTATTATTGAAACAATGAGATTTTTTGATATGAACTAGAATAATATTTAGCAAAGTAATTGATTGTTCACACGAATGTGATTTTTTCTCAGATGCATCACAGATATTGGCATGATGACAAAGTGTTTGGTATGATCTTCGCAAACATGGGTTAACCAAAGGTAATCGTTATTACATAATCTCCATTACTTACATTACAATAATTGGATTGGCCACGCATTGGGAAAGTTTGGAAGTTATCGTCACTATCTCTTTCAAAAACTTTTAATCGAATTAATACTCTCCAAGTCAGAAGATCATTTCACTAAATTAAGTTATTATAAATTGTTTATTAATTTGAACTATTTGAACTTATGAAAGAGGCAATGCTTTAAAGTAAATCTGTTATGAAAAGTTGTATGAATTATATACAGTATATTATAATTAGATTACTTCTAATATCTTAATCTTAGATGGAAACATTTTACAAGCATATTAAACTTAAAAAAAATAATACCCAATCTTCGACTCCACGATTTACATCGAATTACCTTTCTTCTTCTTCCCTTTACATGATAATAATTCAATTAATCCATCATGCAAAACTAAATCGGCATCGTTTTACAAAAACAAGAAATTTCTTATTATATTATCAATTAAAATTATTTTCATTTCATGTATTCATATATAATAGCTATGAATATTCTTGGTAGTGAATGTGGATTATATACAGTATTTTGAAATTAGATTATTTATATTTATTAAGTCTTAAATGTAAAATTTTTATAAGCATATTAAACTTAAAAATCTCGACTCTACGATCTACATCGAATTCCCTTTCTTCTTCTTCTCTTTACATGATAATAATTCAATTAATCCATCATGCAAAAACCAAAATCGGCATCGTTTTACGAAGAATTTTCTTATTATATTATTAATTAATAATTATTTTTATTTTTTGGAAAAAAAATAATAAATTATTTAGTATAACAAACATTTTTAACCTTACAATTTTCTACTGCCATTTATTCATGTAATGATATGGTGAAATCATAACGTATTGTTTTTCGTATATGTCCATGATTTATAAAGAATAAACGTTTAATTTATGCTAATAGATTATTTGTCATATTAATTGACGTGTTTACTATTATAAATCATTCTCTATCAATAATAAAATAGAAAGGATACTCAGAAAATTCGGAATGAGATGAATTTAATTTCTTTTCCGTGAGAATTTTGATAGCTACTTCAAGATTCTACTGTAGGAATTTCTTTTTAATAGCATTGCATCTGATTACAACTTTTTATAAACATTATTGTTATCGTCATATGAAACATATATTATTAAAACTTTAACTATTGAACATTATATGCGCATTATCAGTCACATGAATTTTTCACGCCTCGCATCAGTGTTTTGACTACGAGCGCTTTTATTTAATACATATGTACATAGTTTTTTAAATAATTTACTACCTTAATGTTATTTGTAAGCTTGTAGTTTGCTTATATTTTGAACCGATATGTTGTTAAGCCCTGATCTTAAATCTGATTGGTCCTTACACGCACGGTCCTAGGGATGTTAACGGTCCAGGACCGACCGGTCCCAAGCAAATTGCCAAGTTTTGAGATGATTTTTTAAAAAAAGTTCATTAATAAATTTTATTCCCAGATCGCTTTTAGGGTAGGCTACATATTGGAGCTAAGTGATCACATTTTTCTAGGATCGGCAATTTGCAAAATTGTTTCCGGACCGATTAACATCCCTACGTCACGCACGTGAATATACAATCTACTGTTCTTCATGTATTACTAGACATTACTCGATTAATTTATGGCAAACTGATTGAAGAAGTGCATCACTGCATTTTTTCTCTTCGCTTCCCAACACAAAGAATGAATTTGGGTTTAATGATATATATACTTTTCAGTTAATCTAAGTGATAAGTCAGATTAGCGATTCGATCCGTAACCGATTCAACCTGGATAATTCTTTTTACCTGATAGCATAATTCGGGTAAAATTCATAATGCAGGCAGAAATTATCAGTTGTTATATACTTTATGAAAACAAGTGCGGCCCGTTATACTGTAACGACATCTCGTTACGAATAACGACATACCATTTTTTGAAAACATAATAAATCTCATTATAACTACAAATTAGAAAAATTTAACTAATTGCCCGAAGAGTGTTGTCATAACGGGCAGCACTTGTACCATAATTTTAAAATTTCATAATTAAGATCGATCTACAAAAAAGTGTGTCTGCTTCAAGTACTTATGTAAAACATATCCAATTATTGGGCCCCCATTCCTTAAAATGCTTGCTTCAATATTCTTAGAAGAAGTTAGTGATAAAATCTTTTTATTATTACGTAGCTACTGTAAATCTTAGCCAATCGTATATCACGCGACTGTTAAAGTCAGATTTCTATAATAAGGTAGTCATCTTCATTCACGATTACCGAACAATGTTTCATAAGAAAATTTTCGAAGAGCACCAAAGTTATCCTCTCTAATGAATTTTTTGGTTGGGAATTCTACTAGTAAAGAAGTGCCTATCCTCGAAGCGGTTACTGGAAGTAAGTCCTATTCAATCAATATAACATTATTTATATTTAACAGAAATTTGAATAGAAAATCTACTAACTATTGTAACGGCAAAGATTAGTCCAATAGCTTGTCTGCAATCTCGTTTATGCCACTCATAATTCTTGCAATTTATACTTTACGCTTCTGAAATAAAATAATTTCTTTTCATACAAAGTGAACTCATCTTCAGAGGAAAATTATGAAAGGCTAGTAGAGTATATTAGTATATTTAAAGTCACATTTAGATGAATATTATCATAATTATTAAAGAATAATTGGAAATTTTAATATGTAATTATTATAAATATTAAAATATCCACGAGAAATTTTGGAATAATTGTCCATTTCACTATATTGAATTATATTACAATACAATATTCCACAAGCTTACTCTAATTTCGTTGGAAGTTTTTTATAGGATATATTGTAATTAACAAATTTTTTTTGGAATATCTTAAATTAAATAACGTCATAAGAAATCTTTCCCAATAAAGGCGCATAGATCATTAAGAAACAATTTATCAGTTAAAAGTTCAACACTTGCTTCAATATCATTTTGGCCATATATTGTCAAAAATATATACTGTATTAATTGAATTGTTTTTATATTAGTTATGAAAATGTAAGAAAATTTCTAATCTTAACCGGGGGAAGAAATTCCTTTTTATAATAGTATATTTCACTACCATAATGCCGAGTCAGTAAATATTAAGGATAATTATATCCCCATGCATAGATGGTAATACGAAAGAATGTGATACGTTGTGATAACATCCTCCTGTTAAACTTTTTTTAGTTTAACAATATATTTTCTTCTGTTCATACTTCATATCTATCCCAATATCTCAGTGTCATAAATTTCTGCAGATTCAATAATACCATTATGCCCTTTTTATACAATACGCTTGATAATTTTTGAAGATATCTTAAAATTGAAACACAAAAAACTTACAGTAATCGGAAAATTATAAATACTGTCATTACTGGATCGAATTACTGTTAGCCCGATCGACATTATGCTTTTTTCCTGAAACATGTAACAGTAGAATATTCTAAAAATTCATTGTTTATTTCCATGTATTACTATTTTTTTTTTAAAAAAAACAACCCCTTTTTTTGTTTTAATATTTCCGAGTTATAAAACGTTAAAAAAAAAGAATAACGGTCTAACAAAAATTTATTAAAAATGTATTAACATTTTTTTTTAATTTTCATTTTTTAAAATTTGTTACGAAACTGGTTTAAATTAATTTTCAGGTATAAATCACCTGATCTGTGGATACTACATAAAAACTATAATCATGAAAAATTTTATTTTAAAATTCGTGATTTTTATAATTTTACTTCATTTTATACTTGAAGTAAACACTCAAGTTCCATCTGATGCCGGAAAAGCGCCTGTTGCCGGAAAATTACCTGCTGATGGTAAAGCTCCGGCCGATGGAAAAGTACCTGTTGATGGGAAAGCACCTGCTGATGGAAAAGCTCCAGCCGATGGAAAAGCACCTGCTGATGGAAAAGCACCTGTTGATGGAAAAGCACCAGGAAAAGCACCTGCTGATGATGGAAAAGCCCCAGCCGATGGAAAAGCACCTGCTGATGTAAAAGCCCCAGCCGATGGAAAAGAACCTGCTGATGGTAAAGCTCCAGCCGATGGAAAAGCACCTGCTGATGGAAAAGCTCCAGCCGATGGAA
>JADRCO010000598.1:0-29988 GCA_021464525.1 Rhizophagus sp. LPA8_4_AMF
ACCTATTACATACGACACTGTGTCTTATAATTACAGTTACGGTTAACATCTTTAGCCAGGTCAATTTTCACGTTATGTCATGTGACATTATACTAATTTCCAAAAAAAGAAATTTTGTTCCCCAATAAAATCTAAGAGACGGGTTACATAAGGTTACACTGAATTCCAAAAAAGGAAATTTTTTTGATGATCAATTGTTTTATATAAGTCACGTGATTACAGCACAAGGTTGCAACCTTTATGGCAAATATGTACAACCTTTACAACTGGTTACAACTATTACGGAGACCAACCCTAGTATATAAATAAATAATATTAATAATTAGTTATATAATAAAACTGCAATTTTATTGGATAAAATTTATATACCGAACTTGTTCGGTATATAACACAAATATCATATATCAAATTCATTATATACCAAACTAAAACTCTTGGAACAGAAGGTTCATTATAACCAGTGACGACTGTACTTTTATAATAAATTTTATGGTATTTTCTTTTAAAAGTAAAAAAAAATTAGAGGTTAATTAATGAATTTTTATGTTATTTTAGGTTTAAATATTAATAGCAAATTTGCTATAAAATTTGACTACAATTTAAAGGATAATAATTATGTTAAATATTTAATAATATTTTTAATAATATTTTTAAAAATATTTTAAAATATATTTGCATTTATTATTAATTTTATACTTTTTACTTATATTTTAATATTATTTAAATTTTATTTAATATTAAAACAAAATTTTGACATATATAAAACAAATTATAATTTGACTTTATTAATAAAAAAAAAGCAAATTTATTCAAATTTAAAAATTTAAAAATCAGCTTTTTGCAATTATTTTGTCATCCAATAGTTTAATTTAGCTATTTTTTTTAAATTGTAATTATTAATAAATACTATAATAAAAAAAGTTTATTCAAATCTAATTATTAGGTTTTAATAAGATAATTACAAAATACTAAAAAAAACAAAAAGTATTAATTTTAGAATAAATTAGTTATAAATTGCATATTATATATTCATCAGAATCTTATTAAAATTCTTAACATTATTTTATTTATTTATTTCAAAATTTCCATTCAAAACTTTTAATTTATATTATTTATATTATACTAAAATATCAAAAATATATTTTAATAAATTAATTAAATAATATTTAACTAAATTAATAATATTTTGTTAAAATAAAATAAGTATAACTTTTTTTTTAATTTTAATAGAAATTTTTTTAAATATTTTAGTATTATAATTTTTATTTTTACAATAAATTAGTTAGATAATTTTAGTAATAATTTATATTTTATATAAGCTATCTGTTAATACATTATATAGAAATATTTTTTAAAAAAAATATTGAAAAATATTTACAGTCGTCCTCCCATATAGTCACCCCCTGTATAATCACAACTCCCTTATAAGCACATTTACATTAATCCCAAGTTACTAATAAACTTATTAAAAAAACCTCCCCTTTAATCACATCATATATAATTTTTATAATCACACCATTTTTTTTTGGTCCTGAAGGGTGTGACTATATGGGAGGATGACTGTATCTATAATTATTTATTAAATTTTTTTTATATAAAATTTTAAGTTTTTAACCTTTAATATAGTCTTAGCTTATTAATTTTAATAATATTAAATATATCAGTTTTTTATATATTCAAAAGTAAAATTTTCAACAACATTATTAATATTTATTTATTATTTTCTGATATTATCAGTGAAGTCAATTTTCTGTGGACTTCATGGATGGCAATAGGTCAAACCACTGTAGACTGCCAGATGACAAAGCCAGTTGATGGGCCATGGACCTACTGGATGGTATTAGTATATATTAAAATAAAGTTTAGCAAATTATTTTTTTTTAATAAATAGATAATTATATATTTTAATAAAATTATATATGCAAAATGTGACTTTATAGAATAGATTTTATATATAAATTTTTGGTACACTCAATTAAGGTAACTATATAGATAATTATGACTATAAGGAAGGTCTACCAGTTCTTTAATAAAATTTATTTAAATTTAGCTATATTGATTAAACAGAATATTGCTAAATCTTTTCCATCCTCTTTTAAAAGGAAACCCGGCCTGTTAGCAATCCATTTTTCTAGCACAAGTCTGTTTACAAGTTTTTTTTCCTTCAACTCAAATATTAGTAGAAAGTTTAGTCATAGATGAGGTTGTAAGTGGTTGTATAACAAATATAATGCAATATTTATTGTAAATGTATGATGAAAATAATACAATTTTTTTTATATTTTTTTTCAGCTTTTAATTATGATACAAATATGACTTAAATTTTCGTGTATTTAAACCCAAAATTTACAAACTATGAATATCTATACCCAAGTAACCCCATCTGAATTTTTATGTTTTACACCTCTAAATTTTTTAATAAAGTATAATTTCCATTCGGTCCAAAGATCGACACTTGTACCAAATATGATAAATACACATATACCTAATGTTGCCGTTGCAGATTCAGCAACAGCTAAATGTGAAAGTTTTGGTATATTATTTATTGCATAACTTGAACATATATTTTGTGCGTTTATACTTTTCATTCCATTTTCGTAAATACAATTCAACCAATTTAAGAACCATGGTTGCGGAGGGTTGAAGTTTTTTGGTTTTACTTTATCTATTTCAATTGTAACATAAGTCTAAAATATTTTTAACGCGTCAGTAATTAGAAACGTAACATGAATAATCTTTTATTATACTATAAAGAATACATACCCAATATATTACATAAGTGATAAGAAGGACTAAGGCTAACATTAGGGCGCGCCACTGAATCCTAATTGCTCTTACTATCTCTTGACCTGTGACATTTGTTATTGATGAGTTTGAATTTTCTTGTGTGATTGTAGAATCATCATGATAATCCAGAGAACTCATAAATTGAGACTACAAAATGAAAATATAAATTGTTAAGATATAGATATAATTGAAATTTATGATATAGTAATAGATTCTATTACCTTTCCGACAAATAAAAAAGTACAAAAATGTATCAAAAATCCTGGAATAGCGAAAACCGCCAAAGGATACCAAAATAATGCATTATCATAACCTGGTGAGACCAAACAAACGGCACCAAATCCAAATGAAATTTTTCCCATCGCAGATGGCAATATTGTAAACGTGACCGCCAAAGCTATCACAAATATGTGTGATATTAAATGATATTTTAGAACGATATTTGATCCCCATACAGTTTGAAAATGAAGATTCAAAATTAAAAGGAAACACCATAATATGAGAAGAAAAGTTGAAAACACTACGACCATTCCTGTATATGATATATGTGAGTGTGAATAATAAATATTTATTATTTATTATTATTAAAATAAGAATTTATAACATTACCTTGTATACCACATAAAGCATTATTTCTCATAGTTGCTTGAGTTATTAAATTGGCACATTGAATTTTTCTTATATCACCCATATAAAAGAAAGTCACACTGGTAAAGAGTAAAAGACTTATATTAAAACAGAGAACAGTTATAGCAGGATGTTCTCGTTTATTAGGTAATACAATATAACTGACGACTATAATTAATACGCAAATAAAAGATATTACTCTAACTACGCTTAATACTTGAAATATCAAATCAATTTGATTTTCTTTATAAAAGTTATTCACTATAGGACATGATAAACAACAACCATTTAGACAAAATGAAGTATTCGTTTCTGATAATCCTGTTGATTTCAATGATACTAACGGATACGGGCATTCTCCGTTAATTGATAGTGGACTCCCTATAATTGAACTTTTAGCTTGATAATCAATAGCTATTACAGGGACACTTGCAAAAATTACGAGTATAATTAAAAACAAGAAAAATGTAAAAGATGTAAAAGAAATTTGTCTGTTCATTTTATATTCATTAACGAATAATGTAAATTATTGTATGTAATAAATGTCGTAAATATGAAAGATTTTGATTATGGTTATAGCGACAAAAAAAAGAACGAATGAAAATCTTTTAAAGTCGTCAGGAAAAAAAGTACCCAGACCCTGAGAAAGAGAAAATGAAGACTTTTTATATGGATAAACCAAGAGTAAAATCTAATAATAGAATATTTTGTAATTACATAATTAATTCAAAATCTGCAGTTTGTAAAAGATTTACAATGTATTATGAATATCTAAATATGCAAGTATTTTATCGTAACAGAAGTGAGCTTCTATTTATTTCTAATCCGTTTGTTTTGTACTTGATCTTGAAATAAAAACTGTCACTTATTTTAATTTGTTTACTTTATAAAACGAAATAATAATGAAAATATCGTGTTTACGCGCTTCTAAAAAACTGAAGAAAATGATTTTTTTTTTTACTTTTTTTACGATCTACTCAAAATACAAAATTATGGTACCGAAAATTTATTGTAGATCCTAATTAAACTATATATCTAATTAACAAATCAGTGGCTTGGATTCTGTCTTAAATTCGACTATTTTAGTGGCTTGTGTTTCATTATTATAATCACTAGTCGATCCATTAAAAATTTTTTTTTTTTAATCTAATTTGTCTGATCCTACCCCACTCCAAAAAAAGGTCATCTCCCGAGATATTTGAAATTAGATCTAAATTCTAAAAATCACCATTTCCGGATTCTCACGATCATTATTTTTTGCATTACTGTACATACAATATATTAAAAAAAAAAATACTTTAATATTATTAATTAATTAATTAATCATTATATAAACCGCTTGATTAAAAAATGTTAATACTTATAAATATTCTAAATGAATTTAGGGGTTTCAACAATGTTTCATAAAATTAAAACGAATTTAATTTTTCGGCAAAAAGGCAGAAACTTTCTTCTTCCAATAGACTAAAAAAGGTGATAAATTACCGTAAGATCACACATTCACATTAGTTACATAATCACATGGGAACGATCTAACTAAAAATTTCTATCGTAGATCAAGATTAGGTAATAATTAATATAGTGAGAAAATTCTTTAATTATTCATACGCCAATCAAACATTTTTTTTTGCAAGAATCATTTGCAAATAAAGAAATAAAGTTATTTCATATAAAGTAATTTATTTTGAGGAACCTTAAGTTTTGGTTTTAGGAAGATATGGTATATCAAACGATCAATACTGCTCTGTTCGATAGTTAACGATTCATTAACCTTCCGAATTAATCTTTAAAATGAAGAAAATCTTAAACACGTTAGAATTCTTCTACGAAGATCCTGGGGGAAATTACAATTAGTTACGTATTATTATAACTATATTCATATAATTATATTCGTATTAAATCAAAGCAAATATCAAAGTACATAATCCAATATATTGAACTTTATATTGTAGTATTTTGCTTCGTATGGACAAATGCGAACATCGCTACTATAGGAATTTTAAACCACCAGAAATTTTGATTTAATTAGTTTGTATATTCGGTCTGGATCTGATACAGATTTAATTTCAGGTCTATCGGACCGAGTTTTCAAATACCTTTACAAAGTAGTAGTTCATTTCCGTCTGTTGCAATTGTCATATACGATCCTATAAAATAATTGGTCTATAATCGATAAATAAACTCTAAAAGCGATGTTCTATGTTCAATCCGATGATCCGCATTTCGGAAACTTATATACGCATTTAGAAGGAATATTTGTAATATCCCTCAGGACAGAATCTAGTAAAAAAATAAATTAACAACGAATTGAAATATTTCATAATCATCAGTCTTGGGATTTCTCAAAACTATATTAATTATTGATTAAATGCATGCATTGTATTACCCCGAAATATGGATTGTCGACTACTTGTCTATTTTAAGTTAATGAAAAATATATATAGAAAAGTCTCAATTATTTCCTTGAAAAGTTTACGGTGCATGCAAAAACATTACCATGAAATCAAAAATAATACTTGAATCCCTATGATTTCTGACAAATTGCGTCATTTAATTTAAATATTATCAGTTTGGTTGTTTGTCTAACGTCAACTATTTCTTTACATGCGCAGCTCCTTTTGTTTGTTTTTTTTTTACTTGATTTCTGACAAATTGCGTCATTTAATTTAAATATTATCAGTTTGGTCGTTTGTCTAACGTCAACTTTTTTTTTTTTTTTAGCAGTAATCCCAAGGACGAAAAAAATTTATTAAGAATGTTAAGTCAAGCATTATACAGATTTAAAAATCTAAGCAAGCGCTAACTAACCTAAACTAGCTAAACTAAACCAAATTGAACCAATTTAAGTAAAGTTCTGCCAACTGCTAAGTTGAATAAAATAAAAATAACAAATTAAAAGAAAAATAAAATCACCCTACAAGGGAGAACAAAAGAAAAACTATACCTAAAAGAAAACATAAAAGGGAGTAAAAAGTTACATACAAAGAGGTAGTTAATTCTTGGAACTATATACTTTACCCACTAATTCTAAAAGCTAAACTAAACTAGTTTACGTAAAGTCTCTAAAATTTTCGCTTATCCTTCTTTTTATCTGTCTTCTTGGACTTCTGGGACTTTGTCTCTTGTGGTTTCTTCTTGGAATTCTTAGAATTCTGTTGGTTTTGTTGTTGATTTCTGGAAATTCGTTTAGCCTTTTGTAAAGACTTCATTTGTTGCTTCAGAGGATCATGACGTTTCCATGTCAATTTCTGACTTTCCCAAACAAATTGATTATCTAATGCATTACGCATATCTTCCCACTTTTCAAAATAACCAATTTTACGATCACCTCGAGCTGTTTGAATAATTTTAAAACTTTTCAACCCTTTTACCCCAGTAAGAGTTGAGTGTGGGCGACTTTCTTCCCATAAGGTTGCCATCGACATTGAATCTGGAATTTTATGAAGTGTGGCTTGGAATTTCTCACGTTGTTTTCTTTCTTTGAGATTCCACCTTGCAGGAAACCATCGTACCGGTATCCCGTATTCCACTTAGGATTTTGATTTGCTTCGAATTGGGGAAGTTTGTCTAACGTCAACTATTTCTTTACATGCGCAGCTCTTTTTTGATTTAGTAATTAAAGTAGTAATTAACCGGTCGAATTTAAATTCTGATCTGCGTAACACTATATCTAAGCCACAAAAAACTTTTTTTACATCGACCTTTAAATATTTTTCGTTACTCTTTCTCGCTTTTTTTTTTAAATATTTTGAGGGTTAAAGAAATTTGATAGATATTTTCTAATTTCCCCCATCAACTTTAAAACCTTCAATTTTTGATTCTACAGTGTACAAGTTATAAAGTTGATGGCCTCGCCAAGAGTATCGTCGGCTTCAACTGGAAGAGATTCACCAAACCCAACAACATTTAATGAACCTTTTCAATTTGATGAGCTTAAACTTGCATCCTACGCGGCTAATCCTGAAAAACAGGAATTATATGTTTTTAATTGGTTGGCTAATTTAGAAAGGGAGCTTAAAAAAACCGATAAAGTAATTAATTTAACTTTTTTTTTGTTGTTTGCAATCAAAGTTCCTCTCTTAACTAAATTTACTTTTTTTTTTATTTTCGATTTCGTCAAGGATACAATAAAACAATGTCAGGCAAATCTTGAGAAACAATTATTAAAATTTATATCATCAATAGCACCAAAACCACAGAGACCGATTAGACAACTTATAGCAAGAATTTTTGTTATTATTTATATTAAAGGTGATTCTAGAACTCTATTTGATACTATCACAGCACTTCAAAGTTTAGTTGGTGTAGGTAAAAATGTTGGAGAAAAAGAGACTAAATTGTGAGTATTTCATCAATAATAATATATATATACATATATATATATATATTTTACATGTTTTTATATTGATTTGGACTTCAAATTCTTATTTAGGGCCGCATTGCATTGTATCGGTATAATTTTAAAATCTTTGGGAGATAAGATATTATCACTTGTTCCTGAAACTGTTAATATTTGTTTGAAAACAATCAAGAATTCATCCAATGTAATGTAATTGTTTTATTCAGTAGGAATTTGTTTTACAACTTATCAATTATCTAACCCCTTTTTATTTCATTATTAGGCATTGATTGTTAGATTGGAAGCTATTTATACAATAAATAGATCGCTTGAGGGAGCAAGTAAAGGAGTAACAGAATCTATAGTAAAAGACATTATGAAACAAATGAGATCAGGGTTAAACGACAAAGCATTGATCATTAAAGTAGCTTCAGTTCAGGTATATGTAATACACAACCCATTAATATAGAATCCTTGGAGTTGTACATTGGCTTTTAATTGAAATGAAATTATTTTTTTTAACTTTACTTACCATTTCTCATCTTTATTATTTATATAATATAACCAGTGTATGCATGCTGTAGCAAAGTATACACATCAACAATATCCAATTACATCTAATGAATTAGATAACTTACTTAATCAAATGGTTAAATTACTTGACGGATCTAATCAAACAATTCGTCGTTCAGTTTCATCATATATTGCAACATTATTAGCGGGAACACAAAGTGAAGTTGATTTTTTAGCAATATCTTCAATTTCTTCATCAAAGAAAAAATCATCCACTACACCACACGCATCATCGCAAATATCAGGTGATGATGGTCTACAGCAGTCGGATTCTTCGTCATCAACGAAAGTAATATTATCAGTAGAAGAAATGTTGACTAACCTTTCAACAATTTATAATAAACAATCAACATCAAGAGAAGTTAGGGCGGCAATAATAGAAGCATATTCAGCATTATTCTTACAATTGGGTACAAAATACGTTGAATTAAATTATTCATTTATCGCACAACATTTATTAAAGGATCTTGTATCACACCCAAGAAATTCTTCATCACGGTATGAAGCACTTAATGTACGAGAACATTGCGAATTATTATTACGTGATGTTATCGGTACTAGATTATTAAGTGAGCAAGGACAAGTTACAGCAGTACGTGAATTGGCTAATGGATGGTTAAAACAATGGTCGGCAAATCAAGTTGAGCCATCAAAGTTATCACTTGTATGTGCAGCTAATGAAATATCAGGATTATTATTAGATTTAGGAGGAGCAGCAAGCACAGTATTTGATGTAGTCGCGGATCCATTAGTTACACTGTTGAGTCATACAAGTTATTCGGTACAAATAGCAACAGCATGGTGCCTTAGATGTTTATGTTATTCATTACCAATAAAATTATCGGGATTAATTACGAAAGTACATGGATTGTTAAGTAAAGATCTGAATAATTTATCAAATCAAGTGACGTCGAATGAATTACCGAAAAGGACACTTGGATATGCTTATGGATTAGCAGCATTATTAAGCGTTATACCAAGTAGACCATTGGATGTATCATTTGAAGTGAGCGCAAGGATATTTTCATTATCAACTCAGTTAATTAAAACAAGTGCAAATAAAGATTTGTCAGTTGCAAGCATACAAATACAAGTAGCATGGATACTCATCGGTTCATTAATGTCATTAGGTCCTAATTTTGTTAAATTACATTTACCACAATTACTAATATTATGGAAGATGGCTTTACCTAAACCAAATAGTAATAAAGAGTCGGTATCAAATAGAAGTGAAACTGAATGGTCATTCATGTTTCACGTTAGAGAATGCGTATTAGGTGCTATGTTAAGTTTTTTATTACATAATTCTAAATTAGTTACATCAGATGTATCAAAAAGATTAGTAGCTTTATTAAATAATGCATTAACGTTTACTTCATTGGTTCCAAGTTCATTTCCAAATAATTCTACACCAAATTCATCAGCAATTTCAATTGCACCACAATTGCCATTTTCGTCGTTAAAATTCTCGGATAGGGAAAATATGCTAAAACGAAGGATGTTCCAATGTTTTGTAGTTATAAGGCCAATTAGCGCTTATGATAATTTAAGCACACAATTATTGAAATTAAGTGTATCACAATTTGCGGATCCTGAAAAGAATGTTGGAAGTGCGATTACAGCAGCTATCGCCGCAGCAGTTTCTGGTAGTTTTACAAGTGTATGGACAACAGGAGATGAATATGCTTATGGTGTTACAAGCAGATTACAGGGAATGAATATTGATATCGCCAATCTGGTAGATAATGATGATGAAGAAGGAAATGGCAGAAAAGTAGGAGTAAGAGATTGGTTAAATAGAGATTTAGTTGAAAGTAGAGTTGAAAATCAATTAGAACAACCAATTATAGGAGCACCTGAATATGATTCATTAATGATTTACACAACTTATTGGTTATCATCATCAAATAATAATAATAGTAACAACAATAATAATAAAATGCCAAAACCAGTACCGGCAGTAACTGCATTAGTAGATTATAGTTTAGAATTATTCGGATTAGTATTCCCGGCACAGAGTGCTCAAGTACAAGAAATTATTTTGGATCAATTAATTAAATCAACAAAACATCCTAGATTAGAGAAAAGTCCGGGAAGAAAGATGGCAGTACAAGCTAATATGGTAATTGGATTATTGGCAATATTTAAGAATATAATGAATAAAAATTATAGTAATAGAAATAATAATGGTATTGCAAACAAGAGAATTGGAGGTATTGTAATGGATATGTTACAAGAAGCTATTATACATCCTGATCCATACTTGAGAAATGCGGCAAGCGAAGCATTAGGAAGATTACTGAGCATTGTTGGAGGTAATCTGGTAACTACACAAATGCAATTATTGGTTGATCAAGTAGTTAATAATAGAGAACCTGACACTAGAGCAGGTAGTGCGTTGGCACTTGGATGTATTTATAGTCATGTAGGAGGAATGGCGGCTGGTAGTCACCTCAAAACGTTAGTTGGTATATTATTATCATTGAGCAGTGATCCTCATCCGGTGGTACATTTTTGGGCGTTATATGCATTAGCAAAAGTAATTGAATCAGCTGGATTAATGTTTTCTCAATATGTCAGTAGTACTTTGGGTATTATTGCTAAATTATATATGGCAGATACTCACGAACCAGGTGGAGGTAGTGTCGGGACAACAAATGTTGGGTTGGGATTTTCCGCTTATCAACAATTTGGTAAAATTATATATGGATTGATTGGTACATTGGGTCCAGAACTACAATCAAGCGCTAAAGTGAGAAATTTGTGTTTAAATTTGATGATTGAATTGAGAAATGATGAAGAACAAATGGTTGTGGTAGAATCAATTAGATGTTTACAACATTTTATTATGTTTGCTCAACAATTTGTTGATTTGCCTAGATTGGTGGCATTTTTACAATTTCAATTAAGTAGTAAACATTTACCATTAAAAGAAGTTGCAATTACTTGTTTATATCAATTAGTACAAAAAAATGCTAAACATGTATTTGAAGTTGCAGTACCTGGATTAGATAATCAATTATTTAGCTTATTGGATACTGATCCAACTATTGATGGTGTTAAAGATATAGTAAAGAGTTGGTTAAATCAAACAGCGATTGATAATCCTTCTCTCTGGGTTGAATTATGCAGAAAAGTAATGTCAAAAACTGGTAGCGTTGCAAGTGCAGGTGCTCCAATCGAACCTCCTTCTTTAGATATATCTGGTAATGATGATTTAGATGGAATTGGTAATGAAAATGACTTAGATGAAGGCGGTGATGAAGGTTTTGAAGTTAAGGTAGAAAAAGAAAAAACCAACACTTTCCAAGCTCGTAATAGAGAATTAGAAAAGAATACTAAATTAATTCAAGATTCTGTACAAATTCCACCAAGATGGCGTACTCAATTATTTGCTTTACAATGCTTACGTCAAGTTGTTGAAGTTATTAGTAGTTCTGGTGATAAAGATCATTTTGATTTAGTTATTGCGAAGAAAAAAGGAGCCACTGGAAAAGATTACTTAGTATTAAAAGTACAAGAATTAATTAAGATGGCTTTTACTGCTAGTACTGCCGTTGTCAGTGAAATGAGATTAGAAGGATTAACTGTATTAAGAGACGTAATTGAGGTAATTATTTAAGGATGGGTTAGGGTTAATGTGTTACACTACCTATGTTTCATTTTCACCACATTATATAACACGCCCTATAAAACTTCGCAGGAAATATTTTATTTATTTTCTCTATTTATTTATTTATTTATTGTATTTTTTTTTTTAAAAAAAAAAGAAATTTGCCGCAACACCTGATCCGGACTTTGAAGAAGCTGCTCTTTTAGAACAATATCAGGTAAGAACTTACTTTATAAAAAATTGCTCATTTTTCTGTGCTAACAAAAGATTTTTTTTTTTTATAATAGGCACAAATAGGAGCAGCACTTACACCAGCTTTCACGGCAGAATCCTCACCTGAAATTCTATCAGCTGCTGTAAAAGTATGTGCTGTATTTGTTGGTAGCGGTATAGTAAAAGAATTATATCGTATGGGTCGTATACTGAAATTATTAACTACTGCCTTAGAAAATTGTAAAGGTAACTACAAATATTGTTTATGTTTTGCGAGATCTATTCTTATTAATTAAATACTAATTGTTTTTTTTTCATGTTAGATAATGTTAGTGTTACAACCGTTGGTGACGTTAAAGATTTGAGTCCTCATGCCGCCATAATGATTAAATTATCTGTATTAAATGCATGGGCTGAATTACAAGTTTCTAGTATTAAACAATCTTATTTAATACAAGTTATTGAACCGTATCCTTTCTTACATTAACGATTACATAACAAATTTGTTTAATATATTAATGCCACAAGTTATCTTTAATTTATAATAATTTTTTTTATAGTAACTTACCGTTGTTGTGTCCACTATGGGTATCAGCACTAAAAGAATATGCTCGAGTACAAGTTGAACCTGATGTAGCTGAGGCACAAATTAATACTATTGGAAATGGAAAAATTGGAGGAAGCGGGGGAAATTTTGGTGGATCTTCTGCACAAACTGAAGTTTTTGATTCTATGTACAGTGGATTAACAAGGGAAGTTATTCTTCCGGTATGTATATTCAAATAAAATGAAGCTAGAGTGTTTTATAAGCGTTTTTTATTATGTATTCATATAAATTTTTTTGGGCGTGATGGGAGTGTAGTATTATAATATGTCTTGGTTGACAATATTAGGAGCAGTTGCTAGTTTATTGGAAAGCGAAAATCCATTAATTATTAGCTCATTAAATGGGAGCGACTCTTCATCTGCGTCAAGTGAGGATGTTAATGAAGAAGAAGAATTCGCAGATTTTGAGAATGAGAAGGAAAATGAATCATTTGATGATTTTACAGATTTCACTACTGTAACGGAAACTTCAACAAAAAAAGAGGCAGTAAAAGATTTTTTTATATTATTTGGTCTTTGTGTAGAAGCATTATCAAAAACATTTGGAGGTAGTAATAGATCAAGTGGATTAGGTGTTAATTCAAGTGTAAATAATCCTAATAATACAAATGAAAATGATAAAGTCGTTAAAACTTGTATTAATGCTTTAAAAGCATTCCTTAGACCAAGTGTAGCTGGAACCGTATTTTTAGAGAAAGAAATGGTTATTGAATTAATTAATTTATTTGATAGATTAATTTTAACTGAAGGATTTGAAGTACAATATGATATTATACAAATCGTTGCTAATATTATTAATGATTATGGTAGTACTTATCTTTGTGAAGATTTATTATTGACGGAAGAAGAGAGGTATTTAGACAACATCCTTTATTTATTTATTTTTTTTTAAAAAAAAAATTATTTATCGAATTTAAACTTGATTTAATTTACTTATAGTGTAACGGTTAATGGAAGTTCAGATGATACTGTTACAAATGATGAAAATGATGATAAATCACGAACAGTAATATTTTATATTTTAAGAATAATTGTTAATATATTTTTCCAAAAAGTCCCATCACTTTCTACAAGACCCGCATCTCTAAGAATATTTAGACCTCCTCAAGGTATTGATCAAAATATATCTTTTTACTAGTATTAAGTAGGGGTTAAGTAAAGGTTATATAAGGAATGACTAAAAAATAAATGATTTTTTTTTCTTTTCTCTTTTATAGGTAATGCTAGAGGTCAAACTTCTCAGCAAATTAGTACAATATTAAAAGCTTCAGTAGAAGCCTTTACTTCAATTATTATTGTTGTACCAATTAAATATAAAAATGATTTTATCGCGATAGCATTTTATATATTTATATGTAAGTATTCTATATACGGGTGTATGTCTGTTTGTATATCTGTACGTATCATTCTAAATTCTTTTATTTCAAAATATAGCAATAATTCAAGATTCACAATTTCAACAAAATGATATAATACAAAATATATTATATAACGTAAAATTATTATGTAATGGAGGAAATTTAGAAAAATTATTTAAAGAAGAAAAAGATTTTAATAATTTTTCTAAAATAATTCATTCTTCTATTTGGTCTATTTTAACTAAAATTAATTCTCTGTTTGTCAGGTATGTTTAGTTTTTTTTTATTAACTTTGATTGAATACATAATATTTAACTTTGTTTTTTTTTTCCTTTATAGTGAAAAAGTAGAATATAAGGAAGAAGAAGTATCGACAATAAAAAATTGTTTATTGGTTATCACATTATTATTCACTTGTAATCCTAAACCATGTTTAAGATCTAAGGAATTACAAGATGGATCCATTGAAATATTAAAAAAAGGATTTCAATCTAATGATGCTATGGTAAGTGTAATTACTATAAGCAATTATAAGGGAGCATTAATTCAAAAAAAAAGCTCACTTGGTTAAATCACTTTGTTTAGGTCTCTGTAACTTCATTACAATGTATTCGTACCTTAATATTACTTTCAACGAAATCGACAAATGACGTGATTAATACAACAGAAAGTACCACAACATCAGCTTCAATAGAAATTAGTAATAACTTTATTAAAGCTTTAATACCACAACTAGTTATTTACTTACAAAATATTAAAGAATCAGGATTAGAACAAGATGATGAGAAATTAAATATTATCGAAGAAATTATTAAAACTTTATTAACGATAAATACAGTTACTAATGAATCTCAAAGTAAGTACATTTTCAAAAAAAGAATATATAATTTTTTGTTATAAAAATGATTAATTAATGATATATTTCTCTTATTTAAAAAGAATCATTGGTTATAGCCGTTATATTACCGACATTAATTAATCTTTTAGAAAATCCACCATTGGAATCATATTATCAACTTCCACAATTACATACAATTTCAGTTAAACATATTCTTTCATTAGCAACAAGTCAACCATTAAATTTTAAAGAAGCGATAGGATTATTAACACCTCAACTTAAAACCAAATTAGAGAATGCTATAAGATTTAATGTATTACAAGAACAAGCTACTCAACAACGTTTACAACAAGAAAGGGAAAGAAAAGTTAATGAACAATTAGAATTAAGTAAAGGACCTAGTATAGTTTTGAAGAATGATTTTTCTGGGTTTTCTTAGGATGAATTACGTAATAATGAATATAATATATTAATATAGAGATTAGATAATTTATTAGATTAAAAATATTAATTAAATTAATTAATTAATTTATATTAATAATATTTATTTTCGCGATTTATCAACCACTATTTCATGAACAATATTTGAATGATATCATCTGCAGAGCGATGATCGATGCTGATCGTACTATTTTCTAATTATAATTCGCTCAGATCTGTATTCTATTTTAAGATATTAAAAAAGTTATTGTTCACACGACTAATTAGGCAGCATTAATAAATGATTCCATATTTATTTAACAGCAAAGTGCAATACCCAAATTTGGCAACTGTAATCACGGTATGTACCCTGAGTTTTAGCCCAAGTATTGTTGGTATGACAATGAGGAAACGATAATTTTTTTTTAGAAAAAAAAAAAATCGAATCATTCTCTGTTTATGAGCAACAGGTTCACATGAATGTGAAAAAGATTCGGAAAGTTTATGTATGATTCGATTCAACAAATGCCAAGACAATGGAGTGTAACATGTTCACGGAAAGATATTATTTTTGAGATCAAGTAATATTAAATTACACAAAGAAAGAGAGATAGCACATTAATATAAACAGAACAGACATGCCACAACAGCATTATTAATCTGTGAATACAAGAATTCTTTTAAATTGTCAATAATTATTATAAACAATTGACTGGTATATGTATTGTACAACAATTACTTTTTGAGTTGAACGTTCATTGAATAAGAGATAAAGCGAGCTCAATAAAATTAATACAATAAATAATATCACTAAAAAAGAATTATTTTATTATTACAATCACATATTATTGCTTTTATGTACAACATTTACGATAAATGGACTAAATGGTATTTTTTTTTTATTATTATTTCTCTTTGAAATAATAACTTTGAGATAAATAAAGCGCAAGTGTAACATGTCAAGATATTGCACATGAATGAATAGATATTGCATATATTGAATAATAGAAATATATATATATATATATATATTTCTATATTTCATATATATATAAGGTTAATTCCGGTTATACCCAAAAAAAGTTTGATTGGACTTTTGAAAAAAAAAATTAAAATTTTCCAATAATAGTTCCTAAAAATATATTAAAAAAAAATAATAAAATAAAATAAAATAATTATAATAAATAATTTCATTTTTAGCTTTTTTGTGTACTGTAAACCCTTTTTATATATTTATATATTACATAATTCTTTTTTTTTTTTTTTTTACCGCAACATTACTAATATTACTGCACATTCCACATAAATGAAATGAAAAAGAATAATTTTTTCTTTATATTCAAATTCTCTTGTTTCATGAAAGAAAAAAAGAACCGAACTTTGGGCGGTACTTACACAAGGACAAATGTTACACACGGACTTCAAAGTTCAAATGTAAAAAAAATTTTTAAAAAAATACAAAATATTATTTTATTTGACGATTAAATTCTCAATCAATATTATTAATTAATAAAATAAGTATTTTCTAGACTTCTAATACAAAAATATAAAAATTAAAAGAGAAAAAAAAAGAAAATGTACATTTGTTACAAAAAATTTGTTATTTAGGGACAAACAAAAGGTTTAAGTCCGTCGGGTGAATGAGGATCGGAGGATACTGGAAAACTATCCGATTGATTAATTTCCTTTGGGGATGCTGGACATTTAGGTGTGCCTTGACGTTTTTGTACTGGAATTGCTATAACAGCAATTATGAAAGCGAACAAAATAAATACTTTGAAGATTTGTTGCATTTTTTGATTCGTCTCGTTTCTTTAAAAAAAAAAAGAAAAAAAATTTAATATCAATATACTGAAAACTGAGGAAATTAAAAAAAAAATAATAATTTTTTAAAAACAATTGTAATAAAAGAATTTGTTTTTTTAAAAAAAACCAGATTCAAAGGTGTAAAAAAAAAGGGATTTGAAAAACTTACGTAATCACTAAAAAATATTTATCACTAAAATACTAACTAGTATTTCGTATTTCGTATTTTTAATTTTTAAAATTTTTAAAATTATTGTTTTTCGTTAAAATTATTATTTTCGTATTTTTTTCGTTTATTATTTTTTTTTTTATGTTTTGAAAAAAAGTCTTTGGGTTGTAAAGAACTTGTAGAAAAAAAAAATCTAAAGATCAATTTGAACTCATTTATATACAAAAAAATTTCAAAAATTTCAATCTATTTCGATCTAAAAATTAAATTTATAATTAGATATAATTAAAGTTTCTTTTTTTTTCAAAAAAAAAAAAAAAATGCGGCAATAGGTAATACTATGCACATTTTTGTAGATTTTCAATAAAAAACCCGGCTTTTAAAAAAAGGTTGAGGCTTTTGGGCTGGTTAAAGAATATTTAAAAATATAATAATGCATTTTTTCTTTCTTATCATTCTTTTTGTGTAAACCATTAATGAAAAAAATATAAAAAGTTCATTGTATAACCGTATAACATTCATGCGGCATTGTAAAAAAAAAAAAAAAAAAAAAAAAAAATAAAAAAAATTTATATATAGTTTTTTTTAAAAAAAATCGATTGGAAGGTAATTTGGGAAGTTGGAATTTTGGAAAAATGAAATTTACAAGCTGAAAGTTTTTCTTTTTTAAAATTATGATTAATAATGTACGGTTGATAATAATGTACTTTTCGCTAATTTATTCAAACTATGATATACATTTATATGTTACACCAACTCACAAAGTGAAAATCAATCGTGGCTTGTCCACAGCAATTACTTAAAAAAAGCAAAGCAATAAAATAAAATTAAAAATATTTATTTGACGTTGATTTAAAAATAAATTAATAACAATATTTTTTTATACAGGGAATAAAAAGTAAAAAATAAATAAATAAATAAATAAATACTAATTATACACAACCGTATACTTTAATATCTTCTCCTTCTGATGTTGTAGGGACTTTATCCTCCAATGCAGGTTCTTTGCATGGATCAACACCATTTTGACTATTTTGGTTACTTTGAGCATCACTTGGTTCACTTGGTTCACTTGGTTCACTTGATTCCTGACGTTTTTGAATAGGTACCGGAGTTGCAATTACAGCAACAATGAAAACGAGCATCACAATAAACACTTTGAAGATTTGTTTCATTTTGATTCTTTTTTCTAAACACGTCTAACAAAAAAAAGAAAGTTATCATTGAATGTCTACCGATAACAAGTATCTAACAGTAAGAGTTATCAATATTTTAAACTTACATATATTATTATTTATGCGCGATATTTTATTTTTCAAATTTCAATGTTTGTATTATTTGTATTAAAAGTCTTCAGACTATAATGAAAACTTGGTCGATTTGAGATCGTTTATATACGAAATTTTCGGTTTATAATTAAATTACAATTAAATTAAATTATTTTATTTTTATTTGAATAAAATAAGTGTAACATGGGGAGAAAAGTTCAATGGCTTCCCTTGAAAAAAAAAGCTTAGGTTGGCTTAGAGAAAAAAATATGATGGCTTGCATCTTATGTAAACAAATGAAAAGAAAAATCAAAAGGTGTAATGGGTGTATGACTTATATATTATTTCATGTGAAAAATGACTTTTCTTAATAATCTTATTATTAAGTATTGTTAGGCATTATCTGAATATTATTAATATTATTAATATTATTATATGGTTTTTCTTGGTTGCTTTTTATTTATAACAATTGGAGTTAAATATTACACGTTGTTACACGTAGAAAATTATGCCACATAAAAGTGTGGCTTGTCTTGTCCACAGAATTATTGACGCGATTTGAGAAATATCTTTTAATTATGAAATGTTTTCTCAAAGAAAAGAAGAAAGTAAAAAAAAAAGGAAATAAAGAAATAAAGAAATAAAGTTGAAGTTGAAGAAGAAATCATAAATGATTACCAATAAGAAAAGAAATTTTTTCCTAATTTACATAGTAGTTAATAATAGCAGAGTTCGGTACTACCTGGACATGATTTTACTGGACATTCATCTGATAGTAAACTATCACAAGGTTGTGGGTGACATGGGACACATCTTTTTTGAATAGGTACTGCAATTACGGCAAAAATAAAAGCGAGAATAACAATAAATACTTTGAGGATTTGTTGCATTTTGTTTCGTTTTTTTCTATAAAAAAGTAGAGTTAATACTTTAATTTTTTAAAAATCTAATGTGAATTTGAAATTTACTGGAAAAATACGCGATATTTTGATATTTCGATGTTTCGACGTGTCGATGTTTTTGATGTTTTTGATGTTTCAATGTTTCGATGTTTTTGATGTTTTTGATTATTTTTATTTTTATTTTATATTTTTATTTTTTTTTTTTCGAAAATAAATAAAGTCTTCAGACTATAATGAAAAAATCAGTCGATTTGTGATCGTTTATATATGAATTTTTTTTTTTAAAAAAATATATCTTTTTTCTTCATATTTTTTTAAAAAAATAAATAATACGTATAATTCCACATTTTCGTATTAAAAACTGTTAAAACTGGCTTTTAAGATGTTATGACAAAAAGCTTAGATTGGCTTAGAAAACTTTTGAAAAGAAAAAAAGGGTTTTCGCATGAATTGATCATTTCATGTGGCGCATGTGGCGGTAATTTATTTTATTAAAAAAAAAAATATGGTGATGTTATTTTCATGCATAAATTTATAAATTTTTTTTAAAAAAAAACGCAAAAAAAGCCAATACTTCTTTAGTTCATTCATTAGAGATAATCTTTTCGAAATCCTGGATATTTAAATACATTTCATTGTTCTGCATGTAGCTATTTTTATTATATATTAGCTAATATCAGAACAATAGTGAGAATTTGAACTTTTGAAATTCAAAAAAAAAAAATTCAAAAAAATTCATAAAATTATTTTTATCAAAAATTCTTTAGTATCACAGTAAATGTTTTTTTTCTTTTAACGTTACACACAGAAAATTATGCCACAAAATGTGGCTCGTTTGATAAAGTAGTAAATTTATTATTTAACAATATTAAAATAAGTTTTCCAACAAAATAGAAAAAAAGAATATATATATATATATATAAAGATACTAGTTACTGTACATATTAATTACAAAATATATTCACTCTCTTCACTCTTGTTAAAAGTACAAGATTTGCTTTAATTTTAAGTACAATTGAATGGTATAAGATGATCTCCATCTGAAGATACTGGATAAGTATCTGATTCCGTACTTTCCTTTGGAGGTATTGGACATTTAGATTGTCCTTGACGTTTTTGAACAGGCACTGGAGTTGCTATTACAGCAATTATGAAAGCGAGCACAATAAATATTTTAAGAATTTGTTGCATTTTTTTTCGTCTAACAATAGGGAGAGATTAGAATTAATTTTTTTAAAAAAAAAAAAATTATCCAATATAAAAAAAAGGGTACCTACTTATTACAGGTTATTCTGATGATATTATGGAAATTCCGATAATTAAGATATTACGTTATTTTCAGTTATGATATTACGTTTTATTAAATTAATTATGTTATTTTTCGTAATTTTGGTTTTGGTTTTGGTTTTTTTTTTTTGAAAGAAGTCTTCAAACTATAATGAAAGACTTGGTCAAATCGAACTCATATATATACGAAAAATTTTGATCTAAAATTAAAAAATAAAATAAAATCATTTATAAATTTTATAAATATAACGATAAATATGTAACATGAGAAGAATATGAAAATAATGACCTTTTTAAAAAAATGTATTTTTAAAAAAAAGAAAAACCTAAAAAAAAGGAAAAAAACCTAAAAAAACCTTAAAAGCAGGTTTTTATGATGATATCATCTTTATTCTTATCTTTTTGTTTGTGTTTAAAAATGCAAAAAATCATTGTTCAATAGCTGTCAGTCAATCCCTTGTCGGACGATTTCCCGAAGGATGTTATCCCGAAGGACGTTTTCCCGAATTTTTGGCCTGAGTTATGCAGAGTTATGCACGAACATGTGATCAGTCGGGCGGCGTTAAAGTTTTCGGGAAAACGTCCTTCGGGAAATCGTACTGTAACCCTGTCAATCAATTCACTCATTTGGAAGTTTCTTACTAAAAATTGAATCTCAATGTTTTTCCCTTTCTCTTTGCATTTTATTATATTTTAAAAATGTGTTACACACAAATTAAAGTAAAGTGTGGCTTTTAAAAAAGATCTAATTAATATATTTTTTATTTATATGAAGAAAAAAAAAAAATTAATTACAAATAACAAATAATTAAAATTAAAAACCGAAAATATTAATAATAAATACTATTAATTTAAATAAAATAAATTACAAATGTCCGATTATAATACAATAAAAAAATTTTTTTTTACTACGGTCGGCAAGAGACTGGCCAAAGCTTCTCGCCATCTGAATATACTGGATAAGTATCTGATTGCGAAGCTTCTGTTGGAGGTGCTGGACAATTAGCAGGTGATTCGTCTTGACGTTTTCGAATAGGTACTGGGGTTGCTATTACAGCAACGATGAAAGCGAGCACGATAAATACTTTGAGAATTTGTTGCATTTTGATATTTTTATATTATTACCGGAGGGATTTTTTTTTTGTCTAAAAAATAAGAGGTCAACAAGTTATTAACGATTATTATCAAATTAACGTTATAATTATAAATGTAAAGGATCATAAAAACTTACAGAAAATATAGAAAAATATTACAATTAAAAATAAAAAAAAATTTTTTTAAAATGAAATTATTTAATGAATAATTAATATTATTAATATTATTTTTTTTTTGAAAGTCTTTGAAAAAGGACTATGAGAGAGAGAAAGGTCAATTCGAGGTCACTTTTATATTGAAATTTTTTCCAAGAATTTTCTTTTGTGATCATTTCAAAAGGGTTTTTTAAGTTTTTTAAATAACGATTATTGTGATTATTGTATAAATAAGTGTAACTTTAATTGTAAAACAATTGTTTTGATAAAAAATCAATTACAATTTTCAATATAAACCGACTTAAAATTTCTTTAAAAAGTTTAGATTTGATTTGTATCTTTTCTTCCATTCTATCTATTCTCGATTTGGTAAATGAATTGTTGATATATGAATTTTAATGATTTCATTGATATTAAAATTATAACCAGTGCGGTAAAATCATAAAATATTTTTAGCCGTTCTTTTAAAATTACTAAATAAATTAATAAAAGGGATAATCATAATGGGTTTTCCATTTTACCGTAGCCACAGCATAACTCTTATTATAGTTAAGTTTATTTTATTATTAGTTATTTTATTTAACTATTTTTATTTTTATTTTTTTTTTTCAATTTTCTCGTCATCTTTCAATTTCGAACGAGAAAAAAAATTTACTCGTCTTTTAAATCATATGACGATATAATATATTAAATGCAAGATGCAATAACTTTATTCTTAAATTTCACATTGTTTCTTAATTAATTTCCTTACTTAAAGATAAATAAAAGAATCTGAAACACTTTCGTATTTAAGAAAGTTTAATTATTAAAAAAAAAAAATAAAAAAAAAAATATGATGTTCAACAAACATTTTCGAAAAGGACAAAAATATCGTTTGCCATTTCATAATGATTCAATTGCAACCTTTATGAGTACTTTACCGGTAACTTGTATAAGTTGTACATAAATAAACTTTTGTCCTACATTATTTTTCAGCCAAATATCTTTTTTGAGAAAATAGATTCCGAATGTCGATCTTTAAATATTATCTATTTAATGTGATAACAAAAAAGTAACAAACAAACATTCCTATCCTCCAAATTAAAAAAAAGGGGAGGGGAGAAAGGATCAAGGAAAGTGAAAATACAGTTAATACCAATAAATAGTAATACGTTTTACAACTTAATTATAATATCCTCAAAAGAATTTTCCATTAGATATAAGGGTCACAATTAAATAGGTAATTCATTCGCCACAATTAAATATTTTAAAAACAAAAACAGCCATTCGGGCTGCTTGTCAAAGCCCAAAGCCAAATTGTCTTTATTTCTTGTTGGCTCAGTACACTGCCACAAATATTTATTAATTTTGACTAAGCCATTTTTAACTTCAATAACAAATAAAAAAAAAAAATTAATAATTTATCTGCGCTGCGCATTATTTTTTTTAAGATCATGTGAACACTTCGTACATTTATTTACTGTGCCACTTGCAAAATTGATTTTATTTAAATAATAAAAAATCATAAAAACTTTGATGCTAATTAATTAACTTTTAACTAATTAATTAATCTTAATGCAAAATCAAGTTAAAAGACATGTTAAAAAAAAAAAAAATAAATAAATTTTCCAAAAATGGTGATCTTTTTTTTTAGTCCGCAATTAATAAAAAAAAAATCTTTTTACTACACATTCTCAGAGAAAAAAAAAAAAAAAAATTTCCCAATATAATATATATAATATTTTTTTTTTTTTTTTTTTGTATTAATAGCTAGCTATTTCTGTTTCTTTAATTCTCATCATTAAATGTGACGCGTTTTCCATTGGATTGATAACATCCCATAAACATTTTATCGCCTCCATTCATATTCTTAAAATTCTTTAATAAAGCTGCCCATTTTCTCTTTGCATAATTAATCTCATTATAAGATAACTCTTCAGCTTCATTTTTTTCTGAAACCGAAATACCATTCAAAGCTCGGACAAAATTCACAAAGAATCGTTTTTCTTCTTCTGTGATGGCCCATTCTTTGCTATCAGCATCTTTATTGTATGGTTTTTTCCATCCTAGTTTAAGAAGAAATTTCTCTTCACGTTCAAGAGAAGAAATAGGTGATGATGATGGTGATTCGTCGGTATGATAAATATTTTGATTATCTTTAACCGAAGCTTTTTTATCACTTGTATTATCTTTAATCGATACTTCATTATTATTATTGATGTTTTCAATATTTTCTACATCTTCCTCCTCCTCTTCCTCAATATGATCACAATCATTTATTGGATTAACTTCTTTTCTATCATTCAAAAGTTCTTCCTCCTCTTCTTCTTCCTCCTCCTCCTCCGTAAAAATTTTGAAAGATCCCATTTTACCCATCGTGGCATTACTCCATAAATATTTTGAATTACTCCCAATGCTCGATTTTCTCCCTGTTATTGTTGATTGACCAAAACTACCCATACGAGAAGTTGTAACTGATATCTTTTTTATTCCATTTGATGCAGAAATAGATGCTGCCCTTTGTCTTTGAGGTTGGGAGCTAATAGGTTTAGCTGTATTCTCTCTAAGATAAGATCTAGCATTCTGTGTCTGTCCAAGGGATCGGCCGTTTGGTATACCAATCCCTACACCAAATCCAAAAGCTGAACTTCCGTTGGTACCTCGAGCTACACTATCCACTGACAATGATCGACTAGTTTTGCGTTTAATGGAGTGCTTAGATCTTTTTCCATCTAATTTACCGCTTTCTACTTTGGGTACCAGGGACATACGTCTCTCTAATTCCGGCTCATTATCTATGTTGGGAATATTGAATTTTATATTTTCTTCAGCATTTGGTGTTGTAGCCGTCGGTGAAAGTAACTTTGATTTTGCATCTAAATTTGCTAATATTAATAAATAATTAAATTAAGTACGAATTGAAAAAAAAACCATAATGAAAATTTCTAATCTTCAAATATATAAGAAATTTACCCCAAATATTTTCAACATTTTTTGCCGGAAGATCTACGGACAAATTCAATTGTTTCTTTTTCGCCAATGTCGGCTATAATAATTATAATTATAAAATTTAGTAAAAAAATTTTTTATTTTGAATAAAATAATAATAAAATTAATAACTTACAAAATTCTTATCAAAGCTTGATGAGGTTGATGAAGTAGGTTGATTAACTTGGGAAACAGAACGGGATCGGCCATGTAACTTAACTGATGACTAAACGTGATTATATGTTAATAAATAACCTTTTTTAATAAAAAAAAAATTATAATAATAATACTAGTACAACCTCATGATTTTCCGTTTCACCAAAAGCTGATAACCGAGAACTAGATAAATCTCGTGATTTTGATCGAGTTGACAAAAGTGGGGTAGCTGAACGATTGAGAGAGGAACTGCCATCTGAAAATGCAAATTCACAGAATTCACATTTTATATGAGAATAAAAAATTAAAAAATAAGAGTTGGGTCCGTGTCACAAGAGCATTCCATAAAGGAAAGCCAGATTTTCAACCTAAAAAATTTTTTTGGAAACTAATTCAACCACCAACCAAATTTTTTTTTTTTCCTAATTCTATCTCTAATTTTATTTTCTTTTTAATTCTTAATCTTACAAATATAGGCCAGGAAAAAAAATTGATTCTTACCTTTTACTAAACCTTCTTTGGCCTGCCGAATACCACCAAGTCCTTCCTTCTTTGGCGCACCCACCCCTTTTAACTCCTCCTTTACAGATTTTTCTTCAGTTGTTGATACATAAGCTGAATTTAATACTGTTGTAGAGGGTCCAGACTTATTATTTAAATTTAACCAACTAGGTGCAAAAACATAAGATGATGAGACTGCTCTCCTTTGTCGGGATGTCTTTGATGGCGTGGAAGAAGATTTATTACTGGTATTCATTTGAGTTGTGCCGCTATTGGCTGTCGTTGCTGTGGACTTTGAATTTGTTGTATTAGGTGGCATTGTATAATGTAATGAAGTATGGGGAGGCATTGGAAATTTTGGAGTTTTTTATTGATGATATTTTTTAATTCTAATGTTTATTTCTTTTTTTATAAAAAAAAAGAATTTTTATTTTTTAATCCTATCAAGAACAATTTCTTGCCTTGTATGGATCCTGAGTTGGAAAGGTTTGCAAATTATGAACGCAAAGAAACCAACAGAACTGGAACCACACCAACAGAAAATAATTCTTTTTTTATTATAAAAAAGGATTTTTTTTTTAAAAAAGATCTATTTTAAAAATGTACTAATAATAATAAAGATTCACCTCAAGACACACCGATCTCTCTTCCACTCGTCCTCCTCAAAAAAAAGAATAGAAATAAATGAAATTGGGAAAGCGTTTATTATGTAATGTATAGTTTAAACCAAGTAAATATATGTCAAGGAAAGGCTAAAGTGAATAAATCTGAAAAGAAAAAAAAAATGAAGAAACAAAGTTGGTTGAGTAAATTAATCTTGTATGAAAAAGTGTAAATTTTCTCGACGTAATAAATATATAATATTTTCTTAATATCTTTTGGTTTTTTCTTTGTTGTTATGTTGCCAAGTCTAGGCTTAATATTAGTAATTACACTAAATTCTTTATATAAGTAATTTTAAATCAAGATTGGTAAAGGAAGATTTTTTTTTTTATAAATCAGTTTTTTTTTTAAAAAAAAAAGGAAAAAAGAATAGGTAAATATATGAAATAAAGTTTTTTAATATATAAAGCTGATAATAATAAATTTTTTAATCGGGTTTGAAATATTTTTTAAAAAAAAAAAAAAAAAAATTGTAAAAAAAAAAAAAAAAAAACCAAAAAAAAAGTTTTCTTAAAAAAAAGTGAATAAAAGGAAAAAAAAAAATGGGTTGAAATTATTTTTTTTAAGTGTATGTTGGGATATTGATGTTGAATATTATGGAGGTTTCACAAATTTCCGTACCTTACCCGGCATGTGCATCATTAAATTTACTCCACACAAGCATATTATTATATGTGTATACGTGTCGCAGATTTCTTTTTATTTTTAAACAAATTTGTAACAGCCAAATTAACAAAATTATAACTAATTAAAGAATAATTGGCGTGCAAGATCATGTGTACTTCGGATGGTTGACTCCAGATTTAAAATAAAGGAAATTTATCGAAGTAAGCCATGTGAGCAGTGTTTTTTATGGCTTTTATGGCAACCTTTGATGTCATATACATTACAGCATTACAAAAACGATAATCGAGTTGTGTAATCTACTTTATAATAATGTGTCACTCGAGCGGGTTGAATGAATCATCTGGGCGATTCTGCTGCGCTACGGCTACACTAATATCTTCGAATAATGTTATGATTCTTCAAACTTTCTAATCTCCAAAACTTTAACTTTATCTGGTTATTACATTACTATAATATTATTGTATTATTGCCACATTTTTACACAAAACCAAATTTTTTTTTTCTGGCCGCAGATCCATCAAAAAAAAAAAATAAATACTTGTTCCCTATCAGGTAAAAGGTGGGCTTAATGTGGCGTCAATTATTAATCGACCATTCGGATAAACTAAAACTATATTTGAATGTTTGATTCTTTAATTGTAACTTTTCCCCGCAATAATAATTTATTTCTGTCCTTTTTTTTCGTGTGGAGTCGTAATTCACGTGATATGTATGACACCTTTTAGGACAATTTTACAAAGTGCTTTAATGAATTTGGTTAAAAATTATTTTTCGCAAAGGCGATGGCAACATATTTGTTAAATCAATGTGAGAATTTCAGACTAATACAATATAGTGTTAGCATGTTGCATATTTATAGTATTTCACTCAATTTTGCAAACTTGAATAACTATATATTGCCACATTGATATATTGACCGAATATGTTGTGTTTTATATTATAAGGATCACAGATACATTGACTCGCACTAAGGACAGTGGTCATAGTGAGTCACTGACGCAGTAATCCCACAAAATAAGCTTTCTATTTTTAGTCATGTATTTGTCGCCTTTTTTTTTCTGTGCGACGGTCTTTTTAAGTTACCAGCATGTAGATCCTTTTTATTTAATCTACAAATTTATCTATATTTCTTATTTGTCAAAATATTATATTAATAGTTTTAATTGTATATATTAAACATAATAATTTAATCTATAATTAATTAATAGAAATGGAAAGATTTTTATTAACAATTGGTTCAATTGATTGGTAATTTAATGTATAAATTTATTCATATTCATAATTTTATTATCTCCTATTTGATTTTGCAGGTAAATTTATCTGCAATTTTATTTTATAATTAAAGATATTTTTAAATATTTTAAGGTATTTTCTAAGTAAAAATTGTTTAATTTAATTAATGATTTTTTTAAAAGTAAATAATCAACAAATTATCACAAATTAAAGTTAAATGAAATACTAATTCTAGAAGTATAAATTTTATAAATTAATATAATTTTCTATCTATTAATTTTACAGATATAACTTAAATTATTTTCAGAATATAAAATGCTTAAAGTTCACATTTTGTAACAAAAATTTGTTAAAAAAAATGTACAGTATGTGAATATTTTGCTATATAAAATATTATTTTTTTAACAATAAATTTGCATAATTACATGTTATTTGATTATAATAAATTTATTATAGAAAAAATCCAGTTTTCTAATTAATTAACTATATTCAATTAATATATAATTATGCAAATCCACTAGGATCCTAAATAATACTAATATAAGTCACATATGAGTTTGTGTAGAGTTTATATGAAATTGTTTTTTAAATCCATAAATTGAGTTTGCATAGATTAGTTAATTTTTGGGTAACTTATATAATTATATATTATGTTTGCATAAAGTTTATAAATATATAAGATTTTTTGATTTTTTGATTTTTTATACTGATATTTTTAAAACTGAAAAATAAATATTTATTTTTTTATTTAATTATTTAAAAAAATATTTTTTTCAATTATTTTTTTTTTGGTTTTTAACTAAAATTTTTAATTTTTAATTTTTTTTTTTTAATTAATATTTAAATCAAACAATTTAAAATTTTTATTTTTTAAAAAATTGATTTATTGGCTTATCATTTAAACCAAAAATATTAAATATTTTTTTTTAATTATTTAAAAAAGAAATATATTTTTTTCACGCTTGTGACATATTGCATCTCCCTTTTTTGGCAATTTTTATATATTAATTATATTGATCATTTTAATTACGTGAGTAACGTGACTTCGTTAAGATTTTCTATTTTTTAAAAATCCTGGTATGAGACCTTATATATATATTATGTACTATAAGAAATCCAATATTATACATATTTTTAGCCATTCTATAAGTTTCTTAATATATCAAAAGGGTTTAAAATGTTATTATTAACTTTTATATGTAATACATTATAGGATATGCCATATGGCAAGTGCGATAAAAAAATAAAACCCTTTAAAAAAAATATGTTTTTTTTGCTTAGTTATTTTGGATTTTAAACTAAAAATTACTATTTAATTTCTATTTTTTTTTATAAAATGGAAGTTTAGTTTTCAGAAATAAATATTGGTAAGTTATTAAAGAAAGTTTATAAATGAAATTAAAAAATGTTTATTTTTATTTTTTTATTTTGTAAAGAACAGCTTTGAATTTTGGAAATTTCAAGTAAATTATAAGTAATAGAGAGAAAAACTGGAGAGTTTGTGAAATTAGCTTAAAAAAATGGTCTAATATTTCTTTTTTGTAAGAAATGGCTTTGAATTTTAAAAATCTTAGCACTAGTCGAACTAAGGCAATTCAGTCATATGACAATTCAGCCAAAATTTGGCTGATTTATAATACACTTCGGATAAAATTCAGATGTTAACCAAAAATCGTACAAAATTCTGATCATCTGATTTGTAGCAGATTAGGATTAACTTTATTTTATAATAAATTCAGATAAAATTCAGAAAATTATAAAATTCGGCAAGTTATAATAAAATTC
>JADRCO010000599.1:0-29980 GCA_021464525.1 Rhizophagus sp. LPA8_4_AMF
GGGGCATATTGGTAAAACGCAGGGATGTGACATAAACACTTCGGACTTAACAACGGTTCCCGTTTCCCTAGTTCGTATATGATGTGCAAATTTATGTCGATCATTAGTAATTTTTTCTAATACGTTTTAACACAATATATTTTAATGTTAAATAGTTCATTTTTTAGAATAAATGTCTCACAAAAATTTGTAAAAAAGAAATTTTTAGTATACAAACTTTTTTAAAAATGTACAATACGTGTATTTTTGCCTACTCTGCAAGTTTACTTAAAGCATCAATGATGGTTTTGGATTTTTTTTTTTTTTCGTTAAATCACGCGATGTATTTAATTCTGGCCAGAATTAATTGATCGACATACAAAATATCCTTTTTCGGGAAAAAGCGAGATTTAAGTATCTATTTTTTAAAATAGTTTTTTAACATTAATTTTTGACGCCAGTCACGCCACACAAGATTCCCATTTCCTGCAGATCCTTTGCTGTCTCTTGAAGTCTTTAAGACAATTTTTTCTTACACAATTATTTAATGTAATTCTTATAAAATTCAAAATCTTACAAATCCGTCTAGAAATGTAAAAAATTTGTTAAACGTATGAAATCTTTTTTTTTCCCCTATAAGTTTATCAATTTTTAACAACATCGCTTGAAATTTTTGCCCATAAAACAATGGGATTAGAAATTTTTGAGCGAAATACTTAAATATTGCTAAATTTTGGCAATATTTCTTCATAAATTTGTGCCACTTTTTTTTGTCTCATAAAAATATCAGCTAGAAGTCTTAAATACTGTATATACTTTTGCCTTTTGAATATCTGCTACTAAAAAAAAAAAAAAATTTTTTTTTTTTGTTTTAATAACGTCAAAAACAGCAAAAACTATGCAAATTTTCTATTTTTAGAATTTTCCAATTTTTTTCAATTTTTCAAGCTAAAATAACGTCGTAAAAATCAAAATTTGAAACTTTAAAATATACTTCGCCTCCCCTAAATTACGTATTCTGAATATACTCTTGAACGTGGTGATCAGGTGACAACAAGTTTGCTAAAAGACTAAAACTTGACGATGATCTTCGGCTATAAAAAAGTATTACCGATTGGAAAAATAACATGTGATAATTTAATAATGTTTGATGGGTTTTTAGCTGTGTAACCTTTGCCAATCGGCTGATATGACATTTTGTTGAATAACATACATTTTGTTGGACGAATAAATTTTGTTGATTTTTAATTTTCCTAATAAAGAACTGTATAAAAAAAAAAAATTTTTTTTATATTAACTTTCTCTTTACTTTATTAGGAAATTTATAAAGTAAAAAATTTTTTATAAGGATTAAAGTTTCTAATAAAGAAAAAACTAGAGAAAATAAGAAAGTCCATCTTTGTAACTTGCAGATCATCTCCAAAGTTACCGTAGTAAGTCTTTTTTATTTTATTATAAAAGAAGCTCTGAAATTTATCAGTTCCGTCAAAAAATTACTTTAATTTGTTTAAATTTCCAGTTATACACCTACAAATATTTAACTATGGATGACAGCAATCCATCGCATAATAATCATAAACTCACATTTACTGAATCTTATAATTTGCAATCAACAGATGCTGCTATTCAACCTGAACAGGAATATTCTCCAAATATCGTTGCTGCTACTTCTGACTTTTCTATGAACGATGATAATATTTTTCCAACAACTCAAACAAGTAATACAAATAATAATTACTCCGATCACCAACCCACTTCTAATGAAAACACCGTTTCAACTTCAATTTCGCAATACTACACCTTGCCGTATGTTCAGCAATATGATCACCCGCAACCTATTGAAAATACCTCCTCTCCATTTGATTCATTTAACATGACTACTATTAACCCTTCGCAATCTGAAATCTTTAGTTTTGTTATTACCGGATTTAAAATCATCATTGTACTTACCTTCCCTCAACAAGATAATACCTATTCGAATAATTATTCTTCGGATATTACGGATAATCAATATACTCAATTTACCCAATTTCAACAATAAAATTTTCAAAATTATAATTGCATAACGTATATAATTTCGCGTGGATCTATTACTTAAATTCTTTATTTTTACATTTTATACTTTTATTTATATTTTTATATATTAACCGTTAAATATATTTCTCTATATTGGTGCAATGTCATGTTTTAAATATTATTTCAATAAATATAATTTATCCTACAAACGAGATTAATCTAACTTTCAAAAGTAAATAGCTTCAGCTCTTTTGTGTAATAAACAAAGGAATTAATTGAAAGAGATATCATTATTAATTCTACGTTTATATAATCAACATGAACGATAAAATGATAAGTTTTCTTCCTCAACATTTATAAATATTGCATGAGATAATAAAATTTGAATATTATACGAGACCAAAGTGTTTCTAGCTGTACTGATAACGCAAGACGCTAGAACAATATTTCTCTCTCTATATTTCTTTTAGTAATAAATCTTACATAATTTAATTTCTAAAAAAAATTAATTTACTCACAAATTTTGTTCTATCATCCTGGCGCATTTAACGTACTGTAACTCCAACAATTAGAATTGAAGTGGAGTTAATCAGATTTAAATAGCATGAGACATAATTGTGCCTCAATAAAGATTCTCGCATAAATTCTTCAATTCTAATTTTTAAAAAGTTTTTAGAAAACGAAAGAGAATTCTACATATCACATATACGCACGTACAAGTACTCTATAAATTAGTAGAAATTATTTATATATTTCTATTATTTCATACCTTATTTTTCTATTTTTATTAGTGAAGGATTATCTATTTGATCCCAGTTTAATTTTAATTTGTTTGAATGACAATAAACACAAAAAATAATATTTGTTGTTAAACCATTAAGTCTTCAATTTTCAGTAAAAACCAAAAAAAATTAATAACAAATGTAAAATCACCAAATTGTTTTTTACCTTCTTCTATTAATAAATAACAAATATAAATAAGTGATACTGTACTATACAACAAATTTTTTTTTTAATACAAAAAGGGTGTTATTTTTTTAAGTGTACCCTTTTTTTACTAATATAAAGTTGATATATTATAACTAGTAAATTCCAATCAGTTTGCAACAATCAACTGCTGATGTTATGTGTCTCCCCAACATTTCACACAAATAATAATCACTTCAATCAACAACACATGTCTAATGTGCAATCCTATCCTACTCCGATCACCTCATTTTATGCGCAGCAATATGGTAACCCGTCACCCTCGCAACTACCTCTTCTCCATTTGGCTCATTTAACATGATAACTATTAATCCTTCTCAATCTGAAATCTTTAGCTTTGACATTCCAGATTTAAAATTATCGTCATACCTGTTTCTTTTCAGCAAAATAATATATCAGAGTAATCAATTTACTCAATTTCAACAAGACTTTAAAATTTATAATCGTATAGTAAATGTAACTTACGCGTGAAATCTATTCCTTAAATTCTCTTTATTTCTTTATTTTTATATTTTTTTTTTATTTTATATAGTAATATACTTCTTTATATTTGTGTACCGTTATGTTTTAGATATTATTTAAATAAATATAATTTATTCTATAAACGAGATAAAAGTACTTTTAGGTAGATAACTTTGCATTCGAGTAATAAACAAAATATCACTAATTTAATATGTTTTATAACTTTTTTCATAGGACTATATGCAGATGGGATTCCTTAATGTACAGTGGGGGTGTACGATATTAACGTACGAAACTGGCCGGTGTTAACGTTAACGCTATCACGGTGCAAGTGCATAACTCCTAAACTCGGGCCAGTCCGTACGTTAATATCGTACACCCTTACTGTACGTTAAGGACGCCCTACGCAGATATGTACAACTTAAATGGCACTTCGGAGTTCGGTTTCCGTTTCGTTACTAAAAAGATTATAGATTATTAGATTATTATAATCATATGGAACATATAATTGGTTATAATTAGTGAATAACGATCATATGTTTATATGGATGATGTAAATATGGATGATGTAATTTTATGCTTACTCAAAAAAGGGAGCAAAAAAATCTGTCTTTTTTTTGAGAAACATGCAAAAATCTTATTAAAAACGTCTTTTTTTTGTGTAACATGCAAATCTTATTAAACATACGTCCTTTTTTGTGTAACATTCAAAATCATTTTTAGTGTAACATGCAAATCATTTCAAACATTTTTTGTGTAACATTCAAATCATTTTTTAGTGTAACATGCAAAATCATTTCAAACATTTTTAGTGTAACATGCAAAATCATTTCAAACATTTTTTGTGTAACATGCAAAATCATTTCAAACATTTTTAGTGTAACATGCAAAATGTGTTGGCAAGTAAAATTAAGTAGTACATTCTTAAACTATTTAAAGTAATAATGATACGGAATTAAAGTCAACTGTTCTTACCGTATAGTCCCGAAAATAAGCTCCCCCGAGAATAAGCACCCTTACCCGCATTATGACGATTTTGTCCAGAATTATGAGGACTTTGGCCGGCATTATGTGTAAAAGGGGTGCTTATTTTCGGGACTATACGGTATATTATAGACTTCACAAATCGGTTTTTATTATAAAAGGTCCTCTGAAATCCTCTCCACAAAAAAAAAAGTTTCAATTTGTTAAAAATTTCCTCAAATTTAACCATGAATAATAATTCTTCACAAAATAATCAAAATGACTATATTTTTACTGAATCCAATAATTTACAATCAACCACTGATGTTATTCAACCGGAACAAGGATATCTTCCAAATATCGTTTCTGCCAATTCTGACTTTTCCATGAACGATGATAATATTTTTCCGACATCTCAAACAAATAATAATTACTCCGTTCATCAACTCACATCTAATGAAAGCATCCCCTCAACTTCTATTGTTCAGCATGATCACCCGCAACCTATTGAAAATACTTCTTCTCCATTTTGTTCATTTAACATGACTACTATTAACTCTTCTCAGTCTGAAATCTTCAGTTTTGACATTCCTGGGTTTAAAATCATCATTATACCTACCTTCCCTCAACAAGATAATACTTATTCGAATAATTCTTCCTCGGATATTACGGATAATCAATATTTTGGTGATTTTACCCAATTTCAACAATAAAATTCTTTGGATTGCAATCACATAGTATATATAACTTACGCGTAAACTCTTGAAGTCTTTCATTTTTTGAATTCTTATTTTATTTTATTTATATTATATTATATTGCTTTATCTTGTATAACGATAGTTTACTTTATTGAAAGCTAAAGTTGTATTTACATTATATTAATAAAACATTATTATTTATATACTCCTGTACTAACCCTAATTTGACTAGTCTAACTATTGTCTTTCTGGAATTACAATTTTATGTATTTACTGATGCAACTTAGAGTAATTAATAAAAGCTTAGGCGGGTCTACCAATTTTCTTATTAAATTTTAAGGCAACAATTAACCCTTGATTTAACAACCATATTGTTGAAAAATTCATTTTAAATATATTGATACAGTAGAAAAGAAATAACTTTTGGACACCGCCGCGGAAATGTGTATATCCAGAAATCACATAGGTCAGCTTGTGTTACGTGTTACGATAACCCTCATGAAATTTGCAATGACCTAAACTCTTAATTGGGAGCAAGGTTACAAAACTTCTATAATACTTTCAAATTTTGCTGGAAAGACCTCTTGCTCGTCGAGTTTTAGAAAGCTTTTAAAAATCTTTTGATAGGCCAAGAAGTTATTTCTATGAATATACCTTATATACCTTATATGCTATCTTTCTTTTCGTCTTTGTTGAAATTGTATTACTTGAATTTCCCATTATATATCTAGAAAGTTTTTACCAATTTATTTCTGCTTGTGTAATGCCTTTGTTTTCTTTTATATTTTAATTGTTGGTAATTCGATTAATTCTCTATAATTAGTCAAAAGCAAGTCCATTGCGGACGAGCAAGGTATTAAGCTTATGAAGCAGCATGGATCGGAAATGATTGAAAAATATAATAAGATATTTGGAATGTTGGATATAGGTTTTTAATAGTTGCATAGTAAAAGCATCATTATTTGATGGTATTTCTATATGCATAGTTCGCAGCACCACCTTTTGATATTGCTTTCAAATCGACATTGTGGATGGCCGACGAAAAGTAGTACCTGGATTATGCAATTAAAAAATTAATTGATCCTGTTCGATAAAATAATCACATTCCTATCTTGTTTCATGAAATCATCCGACTATATTCGAGCGCAAACATCGCTTGCATTAGTGAAGTGGAAACGAACGTTTGATCTCCAAGTGATTCTCAAAATTAATACTTCTGGATATATTAAACTAAATTAGAATGAAGGTAGGTTATTTAACATTGTTATAAAACATTAGAATATAAACCATATCTTTACTATATTTACTAATTATTAATTCTCATAATTTGATTAGATACAAAAGAAATTAAAAGCACAAAAGATAGTGTAATCCGAATTATAGGTAATTTATCTTCGTTATTATTACATACAAATAGTGTAAATAAATAACTAAAGTAATATCATTTGATACTAACATATACACATTTATCTTGAAGATTTTAATATGCTGTCCACCTGGATTTGAAGTAGCAGTTTGGAGTACCCTCCACAATTAACAGAGACATCTTCGCGATGTGCCCCGATGAACTTCGTGCTCGTCGCAGTTGATGTCTCCACAACTAAGATGAGTGCAGTCCTTTGATTGTTGTTGGTGTTCTGTTACATGGAAGAACTAGGAAGGACATCTTCGTGATGTCTTTCTATCGATCTTGTGATTGTTGTGTTTGTGTCATTTCTCCCAAATAATATCTCTTCTTTAAAAATCAACGTTAATATGTTTATATCTCACATTTGAAAAACATCATTTACATGATAAGACTTCAAAGCTATTTGATGTTGGAAGTGAAAAAGTTTCTGTTATTTAATCACATGGCACCCAATACTGTTTCATTCTTTACAGGATGGAACAATGACTAGCATTATATGAAAGAGGATTGCCAAGGCTCTGATGTGGATAAAATTGTGGATGATATTGGCAAAAAATAATGTACTCTCTATTTCCTAAAAATGAATATTACATTTAGACTGATGAACGTGTCCCTACCAAATGGAAAAAATGACTACTTTTTGGTTACTCTCCCCTGTTATGAACAGAACAATTGCATACTCTCTTAATTGGATCACTTGATAGTTAATAAAAAAGTATCAACTTTGGCAAAAAGATAGTTATGTGTTATTTATTATTTCTTAGTGTATTTTACATAATATTCAAATAACTAGATAATATGCAGTCAACAAGGATAAACAAAGGAGAAGGTTATAAGCTTTAAACAGTTACCAGGTTAAAGAAGATAAAGTTTTTGGGTGTAAATTCTTTATTTACATCTATTTAATATTAAGATAGTAAGTTATTCCTATACTAAAAAAAAAATTGGTATTTAATATTTTTATCAATACAAGTGTTTAATAAAAAAAAAAAAACTTTTAAATAGTTTAAAAAATTATATTAATTTTTAAAGTTACAGTATATTTAAATTTTATTTATAAATTGACAGATTAAAGTTTAGTTATTCCAAGTTTTGTATTATTTATAAAATAGTTTCAGTTTAATTACCATATTTTTCCAATTTTAAATACCATTTTTTTTATGAAAAAATTACATTAAAATTGTGGATGGTGCTTAAATTTGGAAGTATTTTTATTATAATTCATATTATATATTTTTTTCTTAGATTCTTTCACTAAAGTTAATAGTAGTGCTTAAAATTAGGTGGTGCTTAAAATCAAAAGGATATAATACTTTTTCTTTATTATAATTTATAATTAATTAATTAGATTTTCTTATATATATATTATAATTTATTAAAAAATAATAATAAAATAAGTTAGAAATAAATTATTAATTTTTTTTTTTGCAAGGTAGTGCAATTCATGAGTTTATTAATTATAAGAATTACAGAAGAATAAATTATTAATTTTATTAAACTAAAATTAATATTATTAATATTAATAAAATAATTTTTTAATAAATAAAAACAATAGAATTATAAAATTCATATGATTCAGAGAAGTTTATAAAATTTTTATTGAATATTATATATATTCAACTTAATATATTAGTTTATTTTACCTTTAAAGAAAGTTGAAGTTATTAAAGCCTATTCTTATCAAATTAAAAGCTCAATTTTTACTAAAATTAATTCAATTGTTTAAAATCATATTATAAAAAAAAAGATGTAAAAAACTTTCACTAAAAAATAATGTATAATATTACATTTAAGATTAAAAGAAAAAAATCGTTTATTATCTATAAGATTAATCCTATAATATATAAACATATTAATGAATTTTAAATATTAAACAATTTCTATTTAATACCTTCAAATATCCAATTACTTACTACTTATTTTTATATAAAAAAGATTTATTTCTTCCTTTAATTTTATATATTTACAAATAAAAACCTATATTGATAAATAATTACTATTATTTTCATAAATTTGCAAAATAAAAAATCAAAATTATATTTAAATTAAATTTTTTATTTTATATTCAATACTTTTTCAGTTATTTATTTAATTTATAATAATTAATTTTTATTTATTTAGATTTACTAAATTTATTAATTATATATTAATTTGTAAATTATAGAAATATTTATATATATATAACTTATTGGAAATATTAATTTTGCTAGTCAAATAAAGTATTTTTCAGAAATATTTTATATTTATATAAAATATTATTTTTTTAATAAAAATATTAATTTCTATAAAAGTTAATAAAAAGGAGAATTAAATGAAAAGATATTTATAGAGTAGTTTTTAATTTTACAATTAGCTAAAAAAAATCTTTACAGTCTACTGTTAATTATTATTCCTATTACTTCTAATATAAAAAAACTTTACTATTGAAAAATAGTTATTTATTTAGTAAAATTAAAAAAAAAATAAAGTTATAAAACTTTTTTTTAAAATTTAAAATTTTTTTATAAATATATATATATATTATATAGTAAATTTTGTTAACTTGCTCTTTAAATTAAATAACTTAAATTAAATTACTTTTTTAAAAATTTATATTTTATGTAATCTTTTGCCAATTATTTTTTTTTTAATCTAAAATCTTATTAATTTTAAAATTTTCAAAAAAAAAAAATTATTTGTTCTATTATTTATTTTTACTTTATATGTATTTTTACTTGTTTGAACCAATTTCTTACATTTTGATTATAATTATAATTTATATTTTTTTTGGAAATTTAAGCAAAATTATATAATTGTATAAAATTTATTTACTAATAGATTAAATCATTCAAATTAAATCATATTATATATATATTATATATTTGTAATTAAAGAAATACAAAATATAATATTTATAATTTTTATATAAATCAATTATTAATTTTAAATATTTTCTTTTTTTTAAAAACAATAAAATTTAAATGAACTTTTTTATATTACTGTATATATATTTTATATTTTTATTATCTTAAATTATATCTAATATGGTATAACATTATTAATTAAAAATAATACAAATAAAAATTTTACTTATAATCTATCTAATTTAATTCTTAAATATCAAAATATGGTATAACTTTTGCCTAATAACTTACCTTTTAATTTAATAAAAAAGTAAATTAATCATTCTATATTTCTGTTAACCAAAAAAAAAAATAAAAATAAAAATTTTGAAAAAGTTGTATCTTTGGCTTTTTAATTTCATTATTAGCCATTATCTGCTATTATATAACATTATATAACTTGGTTTTAATTCATGTGATCAAACATTCTTCCTGTAGCCAAGTCAAGAATTATGGGCCATTAAACCAAAATAACTAATTATATATTATTACTTTAGCTTTATTAAACCAAAAAAAAAAAAAACACTTATTATTTTTGAAAAAACTGGATTAAATTATACATGAGAAAATTAACTTTGGAAAATATTTTTTTATTCTGCAATCAAAATAAATTTTGTAGAAAAATGTGCAACTTTAGAAACTTCTACTGCCTCAAGATATTTTTAAAGAGGATTATTTCGCCCAATTTTAAGGTATTCTTTTATTACCCATTTCTTTTGCTGATTTACTTTTGATATCACGAGCAAAGTAAGCTATATTTAATGAAATAATTCTATTTAGTTATAAAAACAATTTAATGAAATCAACTTATGAAATTAGCCAAAGAATTATTGGAATAAATATCATTTATCATTTGTAATTTTTCTAATCCAAGAGTTTGGAATAATACTTAATACAAAAAGTGTTATTAGTCTAAAGTGTAACGAAGGACTACAGCACTTCGGACTTAATAACGGTTTCCGTTTCTTAGTTGTAGGAAAAAAAGCATGAAAATTATTGACATAAATTGAAAAAAGCATAAAATTATTAATATAAATTGAAAAAAAAGCATAAAATTATTGACATAAATTGCTATAAATTGCTATAAATTACTTCAAATATTTCAAACGAGGGCAACATTCAGGGGGTCAAGCATTTAATTATGCTAATTATAGATCAGTGACAATCCAATTTTCAATGAATTTTACTCGAATAATTTAATTTATTGTAAATGAATTAAAAATGTCTTAGATTTAATTCAGGTAAATGTGACTCCCTGACCAGAAATTTATTTTGTGAAAAAATTTATTGAAATCAACCAACGAACTATCTATCGAAACGTCAATCATATTCAAATTCATCATCTCAAAGATGTATGTTAATAAATTCATGCATAAAATAAGGAAAAGTAGATCTCATCGGGGTAATCGGTTTCAGAAATTAACCATATAAATATACGTTTAAAAAAAAAAATGTATTTCGATCCCAAAAAAGTTTTTTTTTTTAGTTCATCCAAAAAAAAAAGACTTTTTTGTTTAAGTAAATTGAAATTTTTTTTTAATTGAAACGTAATTTTTTAAGCACGCAAAAATGAGGGTTAATATCTTCGTAATTCTTGCATATGTGATAGCTTCGGTAAATTGTGAAGAAATTTTTAGCTCAACACCATTTATCACCTCAAAAGATACACAATATGGTCCATCAATTGAAGGAGCTTCAGTTAATAAACTTGGGGAAGCATTTGCAACAGATTTTGGTAATTCAACTACTAAACTTGGACAAATCTCACCAGAACAAAAACTATATACTGCTTCCCCAATAAAGACAACAAATTTCAATGGTATTAGATTTTTACGTTTAAGTAAAAAAGAAATTGATTTGGGTATAAAAAATATAGCATTAGTTGCTAATAAAGATGGGGATGTAACAAAAGTTACAGAAATGAATGATGGAACTACTAAACAGGAAATTTTTTGTAAAGATGATACTTTTGTTATACCCAATGACCTGGCCCTGTCTAAAACTGGTCGTATATATATATCCGGGCAAAATTTTACCGAGAATACTGTAATTGGTGATGGTGGTCTTTGGATTTGTGAGCCTGATGGAAGAGCAACCCAACTTATGAAATCTGGGAGGACTAACGGTGTTGAACTCTCACCTGATGAAAAAATATTATACCTATCAGAAGCCTTTAATACAGGTTTTGTTCCAGTTTCAAATAAAATTTGGAAATTCAAGGTTGACCGTAGGACTGGAAAGGTTTCTTCACAAGAACTTTTCGTGGACTTTGAAATACTTGATGGTACTCAATCAGTTGATATTGATGGTATGCGCACTGATATTGAAGGAAATCTTTACGTAACAAGAAATGGTGGACAAGAAGTAGTAGTATTCTCTCCAAATAAAGAAGTTTTGTCAAGAATTAAATTAAATATAAAAAGTCCTACTAATTTAGAATTTGCTGGAGACCAAGGTAAAACTATGTTTATTGTCGGAAAATGTATAGATGATGAAACTAAAGGTTGTGTAGATAAATTCGAAAATAAAATTCCCGGTAAAGCATTCACATTACTTAACCGTTAAATAGAATAGAGCTTCATTTAAGATAATATAACATATTAAATATTACATTCAATAATAGAAGACATTTTATTTAATAACGGATAATTATTTAATTATCCGCCTAGTTAAATATTTAATATAATATAGAGAAATGTAACATTTTGGTTGTGACGGGTTGTCTTTGTACCAATGCAATTTTAAGAACACGAAAAAATTAAAATTATTATATATTTCTTACGACTTTAAAAATAATAAATTTTTAATTATAAACGTAAATAGTTATAAATTAATGCCAGGTAACATTGTTTCATAGGTAAATTTTTTGAAAAGCTAGCCAATCCCGATGAAGGAACCAAATTAGTACTTGGTTAATTAATTTAGACTAACCTATTTATACTAACCTATTTATACAAAATATGCTAGTGTGTTTTATATTTCACGAAAGAATCAGGCTCAGATAATTAAAAATAGTGAGAATTATAAATTGTTAATACAGTATTTATTATAGTAAGTAATAATTTGTATTTAATATTTCATTTTAATAAATTCAAACAGCTCTTACATACTGCTTAATAGTTTTGCTCAGAATATAATAAATTGTAAAAGATAAATGTTTTAATGAAAGTAAAAGTTAGGCAAAAGCAAGCAAATAAAATCAAAAGCAAATGTAAAAGTTATTAATATTGTTACATTTTAACACAAAAAAAAATTAAAGAATTTCCGATCAAATTAAAATGATTAAATTGAATCGGGAATAAAATTAATATTCATCGAATAAATGTTTGTTGTTTAAAGAAAGAAAGAAAAAATAAAAGAAAGCTAATAATATCAGATCACGGATCATGATTCATTCTCAAATTATTTATTTGATACCGTAACTTCGCCCAGCATTTCTCTATCTTGAGTTTTAATGTTATCATCTAATGCTTCAATATTACTATCTTTGACATCCAAGTTTTTCTCTTCGTTCGAATTAGTGAATTGTGAAGTACTTTTATCTGTGGAGTCATCTAAACCTTTTGAAGTAATAGGTTGTGAAGTACTTTTATCCGTGGAGTCATCTAAACCTTTCGAGGTAATAGATTGAGAAGTACTTTTATCCGTGGAGTCATCCAAACCTTTCGAATTAATAGATTGGGAAATACTTTTATCCGTGGAGTCATCCAAACCTTTCGAATTAATAGATTGGGAAGTACTTTTATCCGTGGAGTCATCCAAACCTTTCGAATTAATAATAGATTGGGAAGTACTTTTATTCGTGGAGTCATCTAAACCTTTCGAATTAGTAGATTGTGGAGTACTTTTTTCTGTGGAATCATTCAAACTTTCTTCGTTCGAATTAGTGGATTGTGAAGTACTTTTTTCTGAGGAGTCATCCAAACCTTCTTCACTGCTAGGATTTGATTCGTTAATTGTCTTGATTGATGTAAGAGTTATATGTTCTGCTATAGTTTTTAATAACCATTCTTTAGCATTGATTTCGATAATATTATTATTTTTAATTTGTGAATCATTTATAATTCCATGTGATCTTGCAACAGCACAAGCAGCATCAGGTTGTTGTTTAATAAACTCTTCGATGGCCATTTCAGCCACTGATTCTTTTGCGAGATCTTTGGTGGGCTTAAAAGCACCAAAAGTTCTTTTTAAAATTGGTACACGAAGAATAGCACAACATTTATCACTCTTTGACCAAACGCGAAGAAAATATTCAGTATTAATATATTTACTTATTGAAATGAAAAAGTTTAAAAGATAAAGATCTGAAGGAATTTCCTTTTCTTTTTCTTCTTCTTGTTGTTGTTGTTTTTGTTGTTGGTGTTGTTGTTGCAGCTGCTGTTGTTGTTGATTTTGTTGATATCGACGATGTTTACTTCTATTCCTACTTCTTTGATTACGTCTTTTCTTCTTTTCTTCTTTTTCGGTTTCATGTAATTCGGGTGAACGAGCGCTTTCATGATGATCTTGATCATTATTTGAAGGTACAAGTTGTGATTGCGATGATGGTTGTGATTGTGATTGTGGTTGTGGTAGTGGTGGTGGTGGTTCGTCTCTTTGTTGATGTTGATCGGAAGATTGCGGTAATATAGGAAATTGATGTAATATTGATAAATTTTGTTGCGGAATTATATTGAAATGATTTCTATAAGCTTCTTGGCAAATAATAATAATAATAATAATAATAATAAATAAATAATTTTAAAAAAGAAACAAAGTTAGAAAAAATACATGACGATGATGATACTATTTAATAAGTTTCATAAAATTATTTCATTACAATAATATAGATTAGGATAATATGAAGGATTCCGATTTGAATTTTGAAAGTTTAATCTTGAATGATCACCGATGGACGTAGAAGAAGAAATAGGACGCGTCATTGTTGAAGTTGTCGTAGATGAAGGTATTACCGGTCTATTATAAGTATATCTATTATCATTATTATTGTTGTTTGTTATGGTTAAAGATGAACGAGAAGATGAAGTATATCTATTATCATTATTATTGTTGTTTGTTATGGTTAAAGATGAACGAGAAGATGATGTATATCTATTATCATTATTATTGTTGTTTGTTGTGGTTAATGATGAATGAGAAGATGATGTATATCTATCATCATTTGTTGTGGATAAAGAAGGACGAGGAGATGATGAATAAAAGGAAAAAGGATGAGGAGAATATGTAGATAATGATGAGGAAGAAGAAAAATTTGAAGGGGTTGTGACATATCGTGACGAAGATGATAAATTATTTTGTGTAATAATATCATCATCATTACTATTATTATTGTTAGTTGTCACAGTATCAGAATTATTTGAAGCGAAAGAATATCTCGAAGAAGAACGTCTTGAAGGTGTAAAATTCTGAATATGTTGATCATAAGAAGGAATATTATTGGACATGTTGTTTTGATATGAAGTAGAAACGAAACGATGTCTTCTTGGAGTAAAACGACGAGAGGGATTATTATTATTATTATAATTATAATTATAATAATAATTATTATTATTATTATTATTAAGATTAAATCTTGTTGCAGTGGAATTAATGGAATTACGATTATATATTGGTGGTAAACTAATTGTAGATGGTGACTGATAATGACGTGCAGAGTTTCTTGAAATGTTGTTTATTAATGGTCTTTGTTGTGGTTGAGGTTGAAGTGCACTATCATCGAACGTCTTTGGAGCCATTTTTTTACCTAATTTTTTATGATGAAATTTAAAGAGAACATTGAGATTTTTTTTTAGATTTTTTTTTTTTTTTAAAAAAAAAAAAATAAAAAAAAAAAAGAATGATAAAATAAGTAAAAGTAATATATTAAATACAAACTTTTTTTTGACTGCGGCTGATACAAATTAGAAGAAAAAAAATTCTTTAAAAGCTTTCAAATAAATTTTGGTTTATTTATATTTATATATAAAAAAAAAAAAATATAATTATATAAAAGTATATAATTATATAAAATTTAAGGGATAAAAAAAAAAAAATTGTTTAATTAAATTGTTAACAAATTTTTTTTTAATGCATCATTTAAATCATTTTTAAATCATTTTTAAATCAAACATAAAAAAAAAAAAAAAATATCTTTAACGAATAATAATTAATTTTGATCAAATTTTAGATTGAAATAAAAATTTGAGATTTAATGAATTTAATGAAATCGATTTTATTTATTTATATATTTTTTTATTATTTTTGATTTTTGATTTTTTTATGTTTTAAAGTCAAAAAAAAAAAAAAAAAATAGGAGAGAAATTCCTTATTTTGATCCATACTATAATTGAACTGAAATAATTAAGTTAACCAGCATATCGATTTCTTGAAGCGTTAAAGAATGACATGATTTGCTGACCAATAGCCACAAAAAAAAATCGATTATCACGTGATAAGCATTATTGCAGGAAAATCATACGAAGTAGTATAATTATGAATGAAATAAAAAAATCAATTCATTTCCTTTTTCCTTCCAAAGTTATTAAATTTTTTATTAAATCTTTATAAAAACTATTTGAGATTTACAAATTTAAAACAATATGAAGAATAATTTGTGATATCAATTACCAAGACACCATAACTCGGGCCTAATAGGCTAATAATGCGGGCCAGTATTATAATTTCATATTATTAGGATGATTATGAGCAAGAGCAATAAATTTCGTATGACGTCCCTGAGCGATTATTTTACCGTCAATTTTATTTTTTAAATCTATTGTAGTAAAGGCAAGTGTTTTACCAAGTTTAACACATTCGGAGTCCTAAATAAAAAAAAAAATACAATTATAAACTTAATAAAATCTCCTCCGAAAAAATATTCAAAAAAAGGAAAAAAATAACAATGTAACATAAAGGATATGTACCATGACTATTATATCTCCTTCTTTGGCAGAATTTATAAAAGAAATATTTAAATCCGTGCTAAGACCTGTAGTGTACATTCCTTTTGTGGATAATGCTAATGAACCCCCTACATCAACTAATGTTGAAAGAAAACCACCGTGTGCGGACCCTAATCGGTTCTTAAAAAAATATGTTATTAAAATCTGATTAAAAAGTATAATGAAAAAAAATAATAATAATTTTTTATTACCAAGTGCATTTTTTCTACAAGTAATTCACAAGTAATTTTTCCTTCAGCTACATCCGTAATCGTCATCTTAAATTACCAAAAAGAAAAAGAAAGAAAAAGAACCAATTCATGTTAATATAATGAAAATATATCTAATAATGACTAGTTCTCGTTACCTTTCCTATAAGTAATTTATCAAATCCATCAGTTTCCGTAAAATTTTGCAATACTTTACGAGCAAAAGCTAATCTAGAAGGTATTGACATTTCACTGTAACCTAAAAATTAAAAAAAAAACTCCGTCAATTTAAGTTGAACAAAATTTTGAGTTTAATAATTGTTATCACACAATTAGTATGAGAACGATGATTGTTTAATATAATTAATATAATTGAATAATACGGAATATTATTTTTAAACAATGGGTATAGTGAAAGATGCATTACTAACTTATTTGTTTATTTTATTTTTTTGTTTTTAACCTTTTTAACCGAAAATAAAAAAAAAAAAATTTAAATTTAAATTTTTTTAAAAAAAATTTTTGAAAAGACTTATCGGGAATCGGGAATCCATTCAATCAGGATGTGGTGTTACTGGTGTATCGTAACATGTTACGTTTCTTACGTAACTTTTTTTAAGGTTTGAATTCGTTCGAAACACAACAGTTTCAATGATCCGCATGTGACCATAATTTCTTGTTTAAAAAGAAACAAAATTAGAATGTCAATCAACAAGAAAAAGGTAAGATCAATAGTAATTAAAATAACCTTATTAATACTTTGAATATATCCCTAAAAAGATTACATAGATTTTCCCCCTCTCCCCCCTTTTTTTTCTCCACACACTCCCATCTTTTTAGCCCAACCCGCTTATAAATCTTAAAAAATAAGAGCGGCGTCAGCTTAAAGCGAAGCCAGACAACCACCCATTTATAACCTAAAAATTATGTGCGCAAAATCTCTTGATGACGATTCTGCATGGACATTCAAGTCCATGTGGCATAATGAAAGTAGCCACACACCCTTTTATTGAACCAAATGTCGAATTGTGTAATTACTTATACTAATCAACGAAATTGTGGGACTGATTTGATACATACCTAATGCGGCGCAGGATCTTTACCAATTCTAGTAATGAGAGATCTAGTATTACTAATATGCATAAACTATATATAAATATTGGTAACGTACGAAAAAAAAAAAAAAAAATTTATTTAAAAAAACAATAAATCCCTTTTTATTATCATTATGAAAAAAAAAAAAATTTTAAATGTATTTATAGTGTACTGATGGAGGGATATAATGACCCTTTACGTGTGTTTAATTTAATATTTACCAAATTAACCAATGATATGTATTTGGTGAATAATTGACTCACACATTTGGGGGAGGTCAAAAAAAGTAGGGCTAAAACTAATAAACTCCTAAAAATTTAAAAGTCACATACTAATTTGATCATTTCAATAACATAAAAAAGAAATTTTTTTTGTGTTATTTGTGTTACTACAAAGACATGAAAATCACCTGCAATTTTTGAAATATTTCACCAAGGTAACATTTTTTAAGTTTCGAGATTCAGTGAAAGATGATTCGTCATTTTAAATTCATTTAATAATGTAATAATGTAGTTATTTAAAATACAATAGGCTCAGGGTAAACTATTGTTATCAACGTTATCTACAAATTAATTTAATTTATGATTTACATATTAGAACAATATTCATAATTTTGAAAGATAGATGATACTTAAATATTTGGAAATGATAATTGGATGATATTCAGGTGGTTATTTTAAAAAAATTTATCGCCAGATTTTAATTAATAAAGAAACCTGTTTATAAAATAGGAGGATAAATAAATTACAACGTTAGTTATTTATTATTGTAAATATTTACACTTTTAAGTAATTATATTGTTTTTGATCCTTTTTTTTTTATCCTTTTTTTTTTTTTAAAAAAAAAAGTAAATATAAAAAAAATGGACCAATAATTTAATCAAATTAACAAAAAGAAATAATATTCTTTTCATAGATTTTTTTTTTTTAAATGATCATTTAAATAAAAAAAAATGATGAACCACGAGACTAAATTTTAAATATTTACATTCATTAACCAATCAAATGATTGTAATTCGGAAGTAAATCTTGGCAGAAATTTTCCTAATCGGAAAATAAAAACTTTAATAGTAGGTTATAAACTTTAAGGGTTTATTAGGGTTTATTTAAAAAACCTGAAAAGCAACTTGGAATAATCCGGTTGTCTTTCGGAAAAATTTCCGATTAGGGGTAACATTATTACCGTAAGTTAACGTAAAAAAAACTAAGAACCGAAACTTACTTCTAAGGTATTTGAATTTCCGAAAGCTAAATTAGGTAAAGTAAAATGAAGTTAATTAAGTATAATTAAGTATAATTAAGTAAAATTGAGTAAAATTAAAGTAAAATTAAGTGTCAGAAAAGAGCTTAATATCTTAATTAATTATGACTTTATAATTATATAAATTATAAAATTATTTTAATTGTTCATCACAAATAATCGGCATGATTATCCTGTTCATCTTTTGAAGCCTTTTCTTGGAAATTTCATATAAACTAAATATAAACTGTAATTCCTAATAATTTACGACGTACATATAGCTTAATTATACTTTATAAATTAACAAGAAAGTATAACAAATGTTAAACGTGAGTTGACAGGTTAAATTAAAATACATATGTATATGTATATACAGTATTATATATATATTGAATATGTATTATACATATATTAAAATAATTAAAATAATTAAAATACATACGTAATATACAGTATTATATATATTATATACATTACATACAGTATAAAGTATTTCATTTATTTACTATTTATTTATTTCAACTTTCATGTTTAGCTTCGATCATCTTTTTGTCGTACCCAAAATTTGATAATAATAATAATAATAATATAAAATATTTAAATAAGATTGACAATTCTCTAATTTTATGAATTTGTGATATCCCAAATTTCTCCAAAATCCCAATCGAATAATTTATCACAAAATTTACTAAATATTTTTTATTACACAGACCGAAAATTGGCAACACGGACCAAAATTGGCAACACAATGATAGAGAAAACAATGTCACCATATTTGTCTAGATTTATTTTTTGATTACCATTTTAATAACTTTTTCATTTGTATACAGTATATACGTAATAAAAGTAGGTAATTTAATGTAATTAAAGTGGGATCTGTTATTGCATTTTATTAATTTTTAAAAAGCAAGCAGCAAAAATATATTTATATATATATTAATATATTAATATTTTATTATTTTTCTCCACAATTTTCAAACACGCGGCACAAATTTTCGTGTATTGTTGACAGAAATTTCAACCAATCATAATAAAAATTGGCTGATACAATTAAATAATACCCTTTTAAACTTACACGACAGAAATCCTTTGCATCACAAATATTTTTGATTTAAATCATCATCAGTTAGAATGATTAATATGCGTAAATATGTGTTCATAACAAAGGCTTACTTTTAAGATAAAAAATTCATGAAACAAACAAGAAACGTTTAAATTCTTAATAATTTAGGTTGCTTCCATTTTCTTTTTTTCTCCTGTGTAAAAAAAAAAAAAAAATTCTTGCTACATTGAAAGAAATCGGCTGTACATAAATAATGATACATACGAGCTCCCCTTTATTTTCCATTTATGTGAGGTTTGAAGTATTTGTCCTATGGATCTCCAGCATGCCAGAATGTCATATGATCAGTCTTTAAAAAGATTCTAGTCTTCTGATACATATAAAATTTCCCAGGTCAGCATCATCTAAGATTATAACAAACATTTTCATAACATCATTTATATCCTTCTTTAATTCTTCTCCGATAATCAAATTATCCGTTTTCTTAAATAATTTAAGATTTTAAATCTAAGAGCATCTATTCTAAATTTCGCACGTGCATAAAGCCAAATTAAGAGTCATTGGTTTATAAAAATCAGGTTTTTATTCGGGCAGAATTATCAGGATAATTATTATTTATTATTATTTAATTAACAACGAATTAATAATACAAAATTATTATTTATTACTAAAACGTTACAAGGAAAAGAACCTGTTAGAAATATATAATTGATGCAGATTAATGCAAATTACGTGACACAAAATAAGCATTTCTGCAGTCTATTTATAATTACGTAGTTTATCTAATTACGCATAACTGCATAACTTGCGCCTTTTTGTTTATGGCGGGAGTTCGGGTTTTTTAAAGTTGAGGTCTCAAAAAATTTTCTGTAATCACAAAAAAAAAATAAAAAAATACTTTTTTGATGTATTATAAAAATTTCAACAAAATTTCAAAATGATCACTTATATAAAATATAAAATACTTTATATAACAATAAAACTAATAATAATAATAATAATAATAATAATAATAATACCTTAATAATAATAATTACACTCATTCATATACGCATATATGGTATATAAATTATTTCATGTGTGATATTTACTCTATTTTCAGTATTTCATTTAATCATTCATATATACCTAATTATATGTATAATATAATACATAATTTATAATTAAACTGTATATATAAAAAGAGATGTACCGTCACACACAAAGGGAAATTTTTTTTTGATTTTCAACTTCAACTCTTTTTTTTTATGCCTTAATCTTTTTTGGGACTGGTATTTTGGAACACAAACAAAAAAATAAATAAATAATTAGATAAAACTTTTTTTTTTGAACCAATCTTTTTTAATTTCTCTTTAATATTTTTTCTTTTAGTTTAAAAAAATTTTTTTTTTTTTCCTTTGTAAATTTCTTTGTGATATTCAAAAAAATCTATTCGTCATCATCTCACATTTACATTTTACATTAATTATTAAAAAAATATTTTTTTTTTTTTTTTTCCCTAGTTCTCTTCTATTCAATAAAAAAAAAGTTTTTTTATTTTTAAATTTTTTTTTTTTTTTCTTTCTCTTTTCGCTAAACAAAAGAAAAGAAAAAGGTTTAAACTTTGAAAAAGAAGAAACCCGCAGTTCATTTTTTAATAAATATATATATATTTAGATTTGCAGCAGGCTGCCTTTTAGACTAAAAAAATCGGTCGGTCGGTTTATTAAATTAAAAAGTATACAAATATATTTTTATTTTTATTTTTATTTTTTTTTTTGTAATAAAAAAAACGATATAGTCCCCTCTTCTCCCCCTTAATCATAACAATACAATATAAAATCGTAAATCGTTAAAATATATTTTATTTTTTTTTTCTTTCTATTCCAAAAATTCTCTGTTGTTGTTTATCTGTTGCTATTGTCTCCTATTATAAACTTGATATTCACATATATTTAACGTCTAAAAAAAAAAAATTTTTTTTTTTTTTCCTTTTTTCGGAACCTTTCAAAAAAAAAATATATTTTCTTTCTTCTTTATTTTCTAGTTCTCTCACTCTATAACCAACCAATACACGAAATATCCGCCGAGAGATTTATTTTTTTTTTTTTTTTGTTTATAAAAAAAAAAAAAAAAAATTTATCTCGAAAATACATTACATACTTTCACGAATAACGAACCTCTCACTTTTCTTCCGACGAACCTCAATAACTGATTTCTATCAATAACAAACCCGAGGCGAATATTTCAACGAGAGTAGAACCCAATTTTGAAGTGGAACTAGAACAACAAAAAGAACTCAAATAAACGACACACGAAAAAAAAAGAAGGAACTATTTCCATCCTCTTGCAGCTACAACAAAAAATTTTTCTTTCTCCAAGAAAATAGTTCACGATTTCAAGAAACTTTTATTTCCCTTGAAGTGTTATTCACTTCTAAGCCTTCAAAGGTTTAAACGGGCAACTTTAATGAACATTCCAATAAAATGTCTTTAAGACAACCACAACAAGTACCTGCTGCTTTTGAAATTCGTTTCAGTACAACAGATTCGGTGAGTATACATTCTCATACTTTGTTTTATGTGTTTTACGCATGAAAACAAATCTTTTTTTTAAAAAGTATTTTTTATTGGTTTGAAAAAAAAAAACTCATAAAACTTATAATTTTCAAATCTAATTAGATACTAGAGGTTGTTGAAATACAACCTGACCAAAATGCACAAAGTGTACCGGACCCATTCAAAAAACGGGACAAGATCCCAAGAAGTTCTGGTAGCATAGAACAATTTAGTACCATCAATAATAATAATAATAATAATAATGGTAGTAATAGTCCGTTACCATCTCTTAAACAAAAACCAAGACATCATAGTGAAAGTTCTTCAAAAAAAGGAATTTCTACAAATTCTGATCAAGTTCTTAAAGTAAAATCTTCAAATGCTGTAGGTCCTGAAGCGGATAAACAACAACGTGTAAATGGTATTGGTAAGAATGAAAGATCAAATTCACTTGGTAATGATGTGTTCATAAACTCAAATTCTACGGAAAGAAAGAATACATTAGAAGATGATTCAATAATACGGAATTCTAATAATAAAAAACAAAGATCAAAATTTGATGATATTTCTAGTGAAAAGGAAAAGAGCAATTTGGGTAAAGTAATATCTAACCATCAAATTATGGACTTAAATGGAAAGGCCGATATGGTCTTTTCTAATAATAATAAGAAAATTACGTCAAAAACTTCCCCTCCTCCTTCTAAGAATAAATTAATTATGTCGACAAATTCGACAAATTCGACAAATACAAATGATGATATTAATCTTTTACTCAAAGATGGTATTGCTACTCCTCCTGCTACTCCTCCTCTTTCTCCTCAAATTACTCCAACGATTTCACAAAAACCTTCAGAAAATGATCATCATCTTATAACTCCTCCTCCTTCTTCTTCATCATCTGATTCAACTTCAACAGAATTTATTGATGATTATAAATCTTCTTCTTCAAGGGTTACTCGTCCTTCTATAGTATCACAATCTTCTAGGAAGCGAAGAGGATCACATTCTCCTCAAAAGTCACAATCAATGTTGTCTACCAAGAGATCTATTGAAATGAATGCATATCAACCACCAAAAAAGTTACAACAACCCCGCGGTCGCCGTTCTTATTCAGTATCAGGACAAGTTGTTAATTCTGAACAACCTTTAGATTCAAATAAATCAAAAGAAATTCAAAAATCAAAAAAATCACCATCACCTACTACTAGATCTCGAATTCCAAGATTATCAATTTCTTCAAGGGAAAGGCCAACAATTGCTCAAAAGGTATCTCAAGGATCATTATCATCACAGGGATCGAATAAATTCAATGAATCGAAGGAATTATTAGAATCTTATCCTCTTGTTAATTCAAAGATTGAACCTCCTCGTAATATTCGATTAACAACATCGAGACCAATTATTAATACTTCCCTTATAACTGGCGTTGAAGTAGGATCTGAATCACCAACAGGTCGTTCACCAACAAATCATTCCTCATCAAGTCATTCACCAACAAATCATTCACCTACAAATCATTTACCATTAAATCATTCATCATCAAATCATTCAATTCATCAAAAGAAATTTATTTCTTATGATGACGTTGTCATACCTACTATCGCGAAGAAACTCAAAATGAACGGACAATTACCTTACGTAAATCATGATGCGTTACTTGGTTATAGTGATGAACCAGAAGATTTAACTCCAACGTCAGAAAATGGTTATATGGATATAACGGATCAAGTTGTCAACCTATTTGATGGTCCTCAAATTAAATCACACAAGAGACAGGCATCAGGTCCAGATTCGCAACATCGTCGTCAAAGAAAAAATTCATCTTCAGGGCATTCACGTAATGCAAGCAAAACTCATTACATCGCTCCTCGCAAACAACCTCCTCAACAGACTCAGACTCACGAAGAGGTTCCAAGTCCTACGAACTCACAGTTCGAGAACTCTTTTGATCATCCTCAAATTAGGAGTAAACGGGGAAGGTCCCGACGGGAGGAATACATAATTAGTGTTCGGGAAGATGACGATATAGATCTATTTATTGAACCTCCTCCTCCAATGGTACTTTTATTTCATTTTGTATCTTGCCATTAATAATTTTGGTAAATTAACTAACATTCATAATTTCATAATTTCTTAGCCTTTGGTTCCGTCAGTACCATCCATAGTTCCGACCGTTCAAGTTGAAAGTAATGATCAAATATATCAAGAAAAAGTTGAAGAAGAGGTAATTAATATCATTAATTGATTTTAGCTTATTTAATTTATATTTTTTACTAAAAAAAAAATTGATATATTTTAATAGCCCTCACCTGTACAGATACCTGTACAGATACCTGTTCAGATGCCTGTTCAGATACCTGTTATGCAAGAAATTGAATATAAAACGATCCCTACAGAAGTAGATTCTGTTCCCACCGTCACAAGTGGAAAGAAAAAGAAAGACAAGAAGAAACAAAAGAAGAGCGGCGGTGGCAATTTGGATGAGGATGATTACGTTCGAAAGTCCAAATGTCGTTGCGCAATTATGTGATTTTTTCTATTTTTTCATTCGTGACTTTCTTTTGGTTGGACATTACGCTTTGTTTTTCCTTTATTTTTTTATTTTTTTTTTTTTTTTTTTAATAATAATTTTTTTATTTTTAAAAAAAAAAAAAAAAAAAAAAAATTTAAAAAAATAAAGAATGAAAAGTTAGCAACTTGGATCCTTTCTTTCGAGAGGAACCGATTAAAAAAAAAAAAAATTCCATTTTTTTTATTTCCCATTTCTTCCATTTTAAAATCCACGATGCTTCTATTTTTTTCTCACGGTTCGTGTGGTGGCTTGTTGGCTTGTAGCCTTTGATGCTCCTCGCGGGTAGGGAGAAAAAATGGAAAGAAAACTTTTGAGAACAATTAAACAAATTTTAACAATATCATTCATTTTTCATCTATCATTCATATTAGTTTTTTCATTTTTTCAGCAAAATAACTTTCTTCATTGTAATTATTTTTTGTATTATTTATTATTTATTTATTTATTTTTAGCTGAGAACATTCTTCATTTGTGAAATATTTATTTGCATTATGTATGTTCTATTCCTTGCTGGATTAAATGGATTAAATTAAATGAGTTTTCTTAAAAATTTGTATATTATATATATCATTGATTTTGTGAGTTTTTAAAGTTTTTATTTTTTTTTTTTAAAAAAAAAAAAATATAAAATCAAGAAAAGAAAGATGATCGTGATCAGTGATTTATTTGGTAAGTTTCCTTTAGAAAATATTCATTTTTGATTATTTTTTTTTTAAAAAAAAGGAAGAATTATTAATCCCTCTTATTCACCGCTTTTTCAAGCTTTGTTTATTTACTTTAAAAGCGGGGGAAACAGGGGGAGATAGCAAAATTATTATTCTATATCGAATCTAAATTCTTTATTATTATATTTATTATGATTATTGTGGAATTTTGATTACAATGTGAATGAACATCAAAGAATCTTAATCTAATGTATTTTAACTATTTAAATAGGTTATAAAGAAATGCAAGGACAGTGCATTACTGCTGAGAAATGAAAAAAGTTGGGAAATGATGAGGGATCAAAAGTTTTCGTTATCTTCTTCCATTACATTTATTTTCTTCCCTACTTTAAATTAATAAACACGTGGATTCTATTTTTTTTTTCTTAATCCATTTATTAACTTAATCGCGTTTAATTTTTTAAAAAACTAAAATGCGTACAAATCAATTGTACGCATCTTGATTATAATCTTAACAAATTTTTTTTTTTCTCCCCTTATTAGAATTAGATTATTTAGAAAATTTATCTTTTTTTTTTATTATTTGTATACCTATACTATTCTATTATTATTATTATTATATAGCCGATCAGTAAGCAAACTTATTTTATCTAACCGTTATTATTTATCCCATTATTATTATCTATTATTATCTAACTCATTATTATTATCCAACACATTATTTTTATTAAGCATTTATTCTTTAAAAAAAAAAAAAACATTTTTATATATAGTATATATGTATAGTTTAAGATAATCTTTATGTATAATATTCATTTACTAAAAAAAAAAAGAAAAAAAAAAAATTAAGTTTAAATTTTTTAAAAAAAATACATATAATAATAATAAAGGTGTATCAAAGGTGTATTATAGTATAACTTTAATAATTGAGTTACCATTTTTTTTAAAAAAAAATTTGTTAACATGCGCGTGAGTGAACACATATCACTGCATTATATTTACAAAGATATAAAATTCGATCTAGATACGGACACCACCGGACTCTGATCCAGATGTGATTATGTGAACCCGCACGGTATTGAACTATTAATAAAATATTTTGAATATATTATAAAATATAATAAAATTTTTTTTTTTTTATTTAAACTGAAGTGTTAAAATTAATATTATGTAATTTGTTGAAAAAATTCGATAATTACAAATGTATATAATAATGGCATATCATAAATAAAAATAGAATAAAAGTTTCAATATTATAAATTTTACATTTTGAAACTTTCAGTAAAGATTTAAATAATAAAGAACTAAATGTTCTCTTTACAATTATAAAAATATTAAATAATAATAATATCATCGCAAATAATTTCGGCCAAAATTACATGAAATTTAAAGAGTAATCCATCCCCGATTTCTTAATACATATGTAAATCACGTGCCATACAAGAAAATTTGTAATACATGATTAATATATTGAAACATACAAGAAATTTTTACATGTTTAATGATTAATAAAAAGTGCTTTGCAATTATATTAAAAGAAAATAAATTACATATCCTCCTTATCTGGACAACGTATGTGATTATGCCTGACCTCCTTACAAATTTTACATGGCGCACTACAGCTTCGTGAATTATGCCCATCTTTAAGGCAATTGCGGCACATGTATTTATCTCCAGAACGATTAATAGATTTACCTATAGAACCCTTTTATACATTTTCACCAGATGATTTCAATCTCTTTGCAGGCCTTCCTTTTGTATTAACTTGCAATGGATTGCGAATCATTTCTTGATCAACAGGACTAGTGTTAAACCTCGTAATGTAATGCTGAACATTCCCCATAAATTTCATAAATTTGCCGTTTCTTGATCATATGTTCAACTTTATAATCATAGGTTAAATATTCTCCTTCATTATTGTGAATTCCACACATAAAAGTTGCTGAATTTTCACTCCCAATATTAATTATAATTTTCAGAAGAATGTTCTAAAACATTAATTGCATCATCCTTTTTATACCATCGACTTTTTAACAAATTGAAGGCAAATTTTGCAAAAAAGTGATGGCAAATCAAACCCTCACTGGCCAAAAGTAAACATGTACAAATATGAAAACCTTATTCTAATTTTAACCCTAATCTTAATTCTATTAACCTTAACTCTAATTCTTAATCTTAATACTATATTAACCTCTAATTTAATAAATAAAAATCCAATAATTTAAATAAAATATTTATCTAAAAAGTAAAGTATTTAACCCATTATTTTTTAATTGAATATAGAATATTTTTCAAATATAATGTAGCCTTAGAAAAGGTTATTCATAATGAATTAAACTGAAACTCAAAAATTTCTTTAAATAATATAACAAATATAGAAATTGTTCATAAATACAATTGAGAACCTAATAAATAAATTATTTTTGATATTTAAAATTATATAAAAAATATAATATAGATACTATGCAATTGGAAAAACAGATTTAATTGTTACTCCAATTCAATATTATAATCAAAAAAATTGTTTTAATACTAAATTATTTGTTGCTACTAAAAATAATTAAAAACTATATATATAAAGATGTTAGAGAGTATTATATATATATTACATAATTATTACATTACATTTAATAAAACCATATAATTTATAAATATTATAATTTAATTATTTATTAATTTAACAAAAGGAAGGTAAGCTTATCAGTTATATTAAACTGAATACAGTTCATCCTTTCTATAGTGAATTTTTATATAGTGAATAACTTGCTATAATGAAGAAAAGTTCAGGTACAGATTTTTTTATATATAATAAAATAACCCTCAGTATAGTGAATTTCTCACTATAATAAATTTTAATCTCCAGCCTATGGGATTCACTATAGTGAAGGTAAACTGTATTACATGATATATATAAGCTCTCTTATTTTATTAAATATTAATATTTAAATTATTAATTTTGATCTGTAATGTTTATTAATATTTACAAACAAATATAGTAATAATAAATGAGGATACTTATAGCAAAATAAGGAGCTTGGCTTCAAAAAAAATTTTTAAGTTCATATGACAATTATTTATCAATTTTATTAAAAAATACAAATATAATAAAATTTCAAAAAAAAAAATTTTAGATTGTTTTACATAGGTATTTTCAAATGATATTTATTAGTTTATACTGTATTGTCTATTAAAATAACATCAGGGAATTTTTTGAACTGAAGATCTGCACAATTCTTTGAAATAAAGATTTTTTACCAATCTTCAACCCTATCACAAGACACCAAAGAAAAATTTTTGAAAATTCTATGCAAATTTTTATGTATTAAAAAATCTGCATAGAATTTTAACAAAAATTTTCAAAATATTAAAAAAATTTATTTCATTTATAAACTGAAATCTTTATTAAATTTTAAATTTTATTTAATAATATTTACAAATTGAAGGTTATCAAAAAAAATTATGTTTATTAAACGCGCTATAAATCATAAATTAAAGTTTACTGCAAATTCATATGTTGTTAATGGTTTGGACATTGTTCCAGTTGGTTTGATTTCAACAAACAACAAACATTTTGTAAAATTTGAAAGAACTTAAAAATAAAAGAAAAAATAATGAAACATTAGTGAAACATTTTGTTAAATTAAAAATAACAAAAAATATAAAGAATTTTAAAGGGTTACCTTTAAAATTCTTTCCAGTAGGTCAAAGATATTCAAATTTGTTCAGAGCCAAAAACCTAAAAAAAAGAAAATCAGAATGTTAGCAATGTTTCTTAAAAAATTGAAGTTTCATAATAAAAATCATTACAAAACTTACCATTTACCTATTTCAGATTCTTGAAGTATCAAAACCTACAAAAAAATAAAGAACATTAGTAATATTCCTTTAAAAAATTAAAAAAAATAAAGTTTTATAATAAAAATTTATTAAAAACTTACCCTTTCTAAGCAACTCAGCCCAATATTAAAAGTCTAAGGAAATCTACAAAAATAAATAAAGAAATGTTAATAACGTTTCTTTAAAAAATAAAAAAAATAGTTTTGTAACAAAAATTCATTACAAAACTTATCAATGTTAAAGTTTCAGATTCTTGAAGAGCTAGAACTTACAAAAAATGAATAAAAAAAACGTTAATACAGTCAAATCTCGATGTACTGAACTCGTGGTTGAAGAATAAAAGTTCAGTATATAGATGATGTTTGGTAGATCAAATCTTCTTTATATACTGAACTCTATAAGCAAGCAATAAAAAGTTCGGTACATCAAGTATCACATGATTTTT
>JADRCO010000600.1:0-29959 GCA_021464525.1 Rhizophagus sp. LPA8_4_AMF
AAAATTCCTTTATTACTTATTCAAAATAAATTTCGTAATTCTTCAAATAATTTATTACAACCATTTAACTACAATTTGAAATCAACTTATATCTTTCAAAATAAAGATTTGTTATAAATTGTTTAGTACATAATAAATAATGTTCGAAATGTCACTCATTTAAGATATTATTCAGATTCTTCTTCACTTTCTTTCAACAATAATAATAATGTTGGTTTGAATTACAATTTAGTTTTGTTTATAAATATTAAAAAAAAACGCTTCAGATGAAGTTTAATAAATTTATGGATCACCAAAGTTTAATAAAGATGATCAAGTACGTACTATACAACTTATAGATGGGAATGTTATTCAGGACTTATCCGTCTAAGGATTTTACAATACGTACGTTGGCTACTGTGATACCCGAGATATCACGCCCCTATCCAAAGTTGTTGTCTCCCGTACTCTTTCAAACAAGTTGGACATAAATAGTAGCCAAGTGTATATAGATAGCAAGCTCCTCAACGTGACTAAGGAGGAATAATTAACATTAACATAAATTTACAAAATAATTGTAAATCTGGACAAAGAATGGTTGCTGCTGCAATTGCCAAACAATATTTTTTAAAATTCACACTAATAAACGCTGTTTTGGAAACATCCCAATACCATTTGTCCGTCCGAATTTTGCAATAAACACAAATTTATTGAAAATTTTACATGATAACGTCTCCGATACTAATGTTTAATTTTCCTATATCAAATGAATAAATAATTTTTAATCTATTAATAAGCTATAATTTTATTCTTTAGAAATTAATATAAATTTATTTTCCTTCGTCGTGATATTCTATAAATATAGATTAAGAAAATCGGGTCAGAATTGGATATTAAATTATTATGATATGCATTTACTTACCATTACTATTATTACTATTAGAACTTATATCAATATCTAATTCGAATTCTTCTGTAAGATTATCACTATTATTAGAACTTATGTCAATATCTAATTCGAATTCTTCTGTAAGATTACTATTATTATTAGGACTTATATCAATATCTAATTCGATTTCTTTTGTTGTAAGACAATCTAAGAAGAAATTATTATATTTACAAATTTTTATTAAATCAAATTGTGAAATGTTTAGAAAAAAACTTACCATTATTGTTACCATTATTTTTATTTTCAATTAATTGTTTTCTTTTTTTACTTTGACCTAAATATATGTTTTAACAAATAAATACTAATTCTTAAAGTTTTATCAATTAAATTTTATTTGTAATTGGAATATCATACCATTATCATTACTGACTTCAATTGAATCATCATCAAACTTTCGTTTGACTTTTTCTAAATTAATAGATTGACTTCTTGAACTCATTAAAGACATTGCAGAATTAATCATGCAAAGATCTACTTTTATAAATGGCACTTGGATTATTTGTTGTTTCAGGACCAATATCTGATGATTTTATAATTTCTGTTGGATTTTCATTGTATTCATTTTTAGACATGGTACAAATTTTATAATTTATATCAAAAGCTGTTGGTCTTTTAACTGGATCAGAATGCCAGCATTCTCTCATTAACTCAATATAATCTTCGGGTGCATTCGTGACTATTGGCGGTCGCAAACCATCACATACATCAATAATTAGTTCTATGTCATGATTTCGATCCCAAAAAGGTCTTCTACCTGTCATAAGTTCCCACATAATCATTCCAAAACTATATATATCTGAAGCTTTAATAAATTTTTGTCTTCTAAAAATCTCTGGTGGCATATAAGGAATAATACCATACTCCTCATTATTATTTGTAGATTCGGTTGCAGATTTGCTTATTCCCAAATCACTTATACATATGTCATTATGTCTAGAACTACTGAAAAATATATTTCCACTATGTAAATCTCTGTGAACAATATCTAACGATGGATATTAATAAGCCCAATTGCGATCTTTTCTAATATATCCAACTTCTCAACCCATTTTATGTTATAAAAGTCATTACTTATATAATGTCTTAAATCACCTGAATCATAATATGGCATAATAATCATAAAATCTTGAGTATCTAAGTCTTGAGTAATTCCATAATAATCACCAATGCAATTATAGCGGTCATAGTTTGGGAGTGCACTCGCATCATTCTTTTTATGCTGTTTTTCCCACTTTGTATAATACTCATAATAAATCTTGAGCTAAAAATAAAAAGTTCATTTTATTTATATATTTATTAATTATTAAATAATTTAGTATCAATATATTATGTTACCTCGTTTAGCTCTTTAGATGTGATATTTTTAGAATTATCAAGTTTTTTGAGAGCAACTGTAAAATTAGGTTGACGAATAATATTATCCAATTTAGGTAAAGACCATATAAATGGAAGTATTGGACCATCAATCCAAGTTGCTTTATAAATTTTGCTAAATCCCCCTTCAGCAATAAATTCTATATTTTCGAATCGATCATAGGGGACAAACTCCAATTTTATTCCACTTTTGGCAAGATTATTTTGAGTACATCTGATAAAATCATCAATAATTTCGTTTCCACTTGATTTAAATATCTTCTTCATATTGTAACAAATGTGGCAAATTTGGTGGCTTTCATCTAAAGGTTTCCTTCTTTTATTACATTCATTACATTTCTTATATATCTTTTTTTTAACTTTCGGTTTAAGAGTAGTCTCTGTTGGTTGATTTAAAGATGTATCATTTAATTGGTTCATGTCTATTATTTGCTCGTTTATTTATTTGAAATATTCAAAGAAACTACTCGATATATATACTTTTTCTTGCAAAACTTTTTCAGACTAAAAATTCGCGTGTGGGAAGTTCCCATCAACTAACCCAAATGGATTTTTTCATACAAGATTTTGATTATTTTAATACTTAATATGGCTAGAATCCATTTCCAAAAGGAGTTTCGTTATTTACTACTCAGAATTCTAAGAAGTCTATCACAACATTTTATTCGACAAACCTAATGTTATCGCAGTAACAGAAAATATTTAACAATCGGTATTGACAATAAGTATTTTATTTGAGAAATCGGAATTAATCGGAGGTTCCTTTATTCATGGGAATGGACCTCGAATTTGATCCAACAGATCTCTACACCTCTATAAATGGTCAATAACGAAATTTCAATATTCGAGACGAATATTTAAGATTCGTTTCAGGTTAGTGATTCAAAAAGAATAACGTATTTGATATCGAAAAGATAGTTATCGTGGTATAGAAAACAGCCAGGTATAATTTACGTAATCGACGTAAATTTTTAAGATCACACAAAAATTTTAACTAATATAATCTTATCCCAAACGGGTTCCACGCGCCCAGTTCTATGCGAGCGTACCAATCGGGCGCAGTGATGTGGCGGCCACAAAAATTTGATGTCCAATTTCAATTGTCTCGTCCTGTCCGTCTAAGATATTGTCCCAATTTATTAATAAATCATATATCCTCTTATACGAAATTTTGTCTTGAACATCAACAATATCTTGTCCAAGTCCTGGACAGTTCCGTCCTGTCCCATCCATCCACAAAAGATATTTCTTTCTATTTTTTCTTTCTATTTTTTATGCTTTTTGCTTTGTTCCCTGAAATTTTTAAATAAATTGACAAATCACACATTGCTTTATAACCTAAATAATACCTTATCCCACCCGTGACTGAAAAATTGAAAACATATTTAGTATTACTTACCTATTATTGTCAAAGAAGTCATCCAGATAGAATCGGTCGTAATAGTCTCGCCGGGAATGGTTGATTTCGCAGATAATTTAATGTCAGTTTGCATTCAAAACTGATAATAATTAAAGGCCAGCCATTGGAAATATAAAGAGTTTCATATATTTCCTGTAAATTGAGGCTAAAGCGAAAAAAAGCATTAGTGTAAAATGGCGCACCTAACTTCGAAATTCTCTGCATTAGTACGCACGATCTTAAGCGATCAAAATATTAGTATAAATAATCATTAGCAATTTGTCCATACTAGTCTGTTACCCATACGAAAAGTTAATCGGAGCAAGCTTTATTTATTTGCAATGCCTGATACATAAAAATAAATACAAAGATCGGGACTCAGCCCTGAAGTTTCTATGCTAATGACTGCGGACTAACACTTCTAAAATTCTCTTCACACTCTTGCGCAATTCAGTAAGTGAGATTCAATACTCGGTTTTACTTGTACAGTAGATAGCCTTGGTGCTATGTAGAATGAAATACCAGTCCGTGGCTAGTTTATAATTAATTTGTTTAGCACTATCCGCTGTAACATAATGAACTTTGTAGATCATTATTTTATCTATATAAGAAAATTCAGTATAATTTTTTAAAAAAAAATGTCCAAACGAATCTTTGACAAAATTCCTTTATTACTTATTCAAAATAAATTTCGTAATTCTTCAAATAATTTATTACAACCATTTAACTACAATTTGAAATCAACTTATATCTTTCAAAATAAAGTTTTAAGTTATAAATCTTTTAGTACTACATTTGTGAATATAATAAATAATGTTCGAAACGTCTCTCATTTAAGAAATTATTCGGATTCTTCTTCACTTTCTTTCAATAATAATAATAATGATAACAATGTTAGTTATGATGAATTACAACAATTATTGAATGAAAAAAATAAAGGAAACCAAAACAATGTTTGCATTATTGATGTTCGTGAACCTTTTGAATTAATTGGTGGTCATATTCCATATGCTATTAATATTCCTTTAAATGAATTTGAAGAAGGTAAAGTAAAAAACATATATTAGTATTAAAAATAAAAGAGTGAAAATAATTTATTTTTGTTTTATAAATATTTTTTTTTAAAAAAAAAAGCTTTGTCATTATCGGATGATGATTTTAATAAAATTTATGGAACACCAAAGTTTAATAAAGATGATCAAGTACGTACTATACAATAAATTTATTTGTAAATTTTATGTTAATATTAATTAATAATGTATAAAAAAAGGTCATACTTTATTGTAAATCTGGACAAAGAAGTATGGTTGCTGCTGCAATTGCCAAACATTATGGGTTTATTGGGTGAGTGAGAGTTTTGACTTTTGAAGTAAATTGTTGCGATTTTAATTTTTTTATTAATATCGTTTTTAGAGCTAGAAATTACCCTGGAAGTTGGTTAGAATTTTCTGAAAAGAATAAGCTATGAATCAAACACGTGATTAACTGATTTGTGAAATTAATTTTAAAATAAAAAAAAATCTATGCTAAAGTATTGTAGAAATCATGTATAATGAATGTATAATGTCTTTTTATAAACCATCAGGTCAAGTGAAATTATTGCTATTTTCTAAATTGAATATTTAATAATAATAATAGGGGTATCAACTCACAACTTCTAATTAAATCTTTCAGCAGTTGAGTGCTATAAGTTAAGTCGAAAACCTTGACAGATTTTATCCTAATAAAATATTATGCCCACTATCTAAAAATAATAAATATCTGAAGTTCGGTGTAGCAATTCTTTTAGAGATCAAATCTTTTTCTTAGGAGTGTTCCAGAATTCCTTTTCCCGAGTATAACATCATTAGAACTGAATGTTTAGGTGTTGCAGTTGCTTTACGTTGCTGTTCACTTTCTTCTTCCTCTTTTTCTCTCGCCATTTTAATTTGCATTTCCATCGTCATTTTGGCCATCTCTGCTTTGTTGGCTGCTCGTTTTTCCTATGAATAAATTATTAAAATTAGAAACTATTTATAATGCAAAAGAATTTACAAATGATAAATATATTTGTTCAATTTGTTCAATAAAACTTACTTTCTGTGTGAAATTCTTTTCTTTGATTGAATAGAACATAGGTCTAAAAAAGAATTCAAAATTAGATTCCAAATTTTAATATACACAACCACATATCATTATTTTTATACGTACCCCATTTCAGCTAACCAATATGGGTCCACAGCAGTAACACATTGCATGTATTCCTTTGACGTCATTACTAATTCGTGATAAATGATGTAATCTGATGTATAACCAAGCCCATATAAAGCACTTGTTGGGTGAAGGTGGCGTGGCATTCCTGCACGGCAATTTACATATTCTCCAATACCCTTTACCCTTGCAGCTTGATGAAAGTATGCAGAGCAGATACATTTTCGCACTACATCCCAATCAGTGCCACAAGAGACAATTGCCATCTTTTCCGCTTTCATAATATCCATTAACTGTGATCTCACTTCTTGAGCTTTTCTCATAGCTTTGGAATGAATAAAATGTTTCACACACCACTCATCCCGAAAACTTGAAATTGAAATGATAGTATAAAATTAGACTCTTTTTTGAAAGAGAGAGTGTGCGAGAGAAAAGAATATATACGAATAAAACTTACCCATGAGATTTCCATTGTGTATAAACATGTAATAGCGTTAAATGGTCACTTTCAGGTACAAAGAATTTTTCTCTAGCAGCATCACTCTGTTCCATTCTCTCTTTTGGCCGATAAAATACCGATGGAACAGAAAGCATAGATACAATAGTCTAATAAAAAATTTAAATTCATTTAAATTTAGGTTCAACATAAAAAACCCATGTTTAATTAAAAAAAAAAATTAATTACCAATATCTCTGCCGTACATCCTAATTCCTCGGATGTTATCAACATCTTTGATAATGAAGGATCTAATGGAAACTCCACCATTCTTCGACCGAGTGGTGTTAACTCTCCAGTATTATCCAAAGCACCCAGAATCCACAATTGATACATCGAGTTCAGTATGTTATCCTGAAAATTAAGAAGAACATTTCATTATTACAAATAATATAAATACGACGTTTATTCATTTATTTTTTAATGGATATTTTACCTGAGGTGGAGGATCCATGAAATCAAAATCCAATAAATTCTTTACTCCTAAGGATTTAAGTAAAAGCACTACATTTGCAAGATTGGTACGCTGGATCTCGGGTATTGTACTCATAAACATTTCATGATGATAAGCTTGTTCCGTGTAGAGACGATAACAAGTCCCTGCACCAGTACGTCCAGCTCTACCCGACCTTTGATTTGCATTTGCCTTTTTATTTCAATTATAATTTATCGTCAATAAAACATGTAAGAAATTTTTTTTATATGTATATAAATCTTCAACATACCTGGCTGATAGGTGTAATTTGTAAGGAGTCCATACCGATCTTTGGATTGAACACCTTAAGTTTATTATATCCTGTATCAACAACATACATGATACCATCAACTATAAAAATAACGAATTAATAGTGAGTAAATATAATTGGAATGTATTTCAATTTTATCTTTTAATACTTACCAGTCAAAGAGGTCTCAGCGATATTAGTTGCAACAATAACTTTTCGAGCATTGTTAGCTGTCTTTTCGAAAATTCTAGCTTGCAGGTCAGCTGGTAATTGCGAATAGATTGGCAAAATTTCAAGTGGGGGAGGGTTATCCAATTGCTGGAGACGTTCTAAAAATATATAATAAAGTAATTAGAGCATACCTTAAAAATAAGAAAAAAAAATTAGAGAACTCACCTGCTATTACTCGACATGTAATCTCAATATCTTCTTGTCCGGTCATAAATACTAATATATCACCTGCGGGATGCCCCAAGTGGATTGCCAACACTTGTTTAACAGCACTATCAACATAATCTTCGCAAGGTGTCTTACTGAACATTATCTCTACAGGGAACGTACGACCGGGTATTGTGAAAGTCGGACAATTTCCGAAAAACTGAGAAAACTATAATTATTAATAATAAAAGGGTATTAGTTATGTTATAAATTATAAAATATGAAAATCTTTAAATACATACCTTTTCGGCATTCATAGTTGCTGACGTGACGATTAACTTAATATCCCTTCTGCGAGAAAGAACTACAAAATTGAAAATTAGCTATAGATACTACTTCATAGGAATTATAAGGTTCTAATAATAATATTTTGGCAAATACCTTGTCTTAATAAACCCATTAAAACATCTGTTTGAAGGGAACGTTCGTGGGCTTCGTCCATAATAATTGCACTGTAGTGATCGAGTTCAGGTTCCTTAAGTGATTCACGGAGCATAACACCATCGGTCATATCTAGAACAAAATTACAAATATTTAGTATAGATTCTCCCCTTTTTTTTTAAAAAAAAAGGAAAAAGAAAAGAAATATGTATAATGCATACATTTAATAACGGTGCTTTCTGAAGTACAATCTTCGAAACGAATGGCGTAACCAACTGTGGTTCCGAGTTTACACTATATATGAATTAATAAATTAATAAATGTAGAATTATAAAGTTATATAAAAATAATTCTTACCTGTATTTCTTCACTAACACGTTTGGCAACCGACATAGCAGCAACACGACGAGGCTGTGTACAGCCTATAGTTCCATACTTGCTATACCCATCTTCATGAAGGTATTGAGTGAGTTGTGTAGTTTTACCAGATCCAGTTTCACCAACGACTACGACAACTATTAAACGCAAAGTACAGTAAATTAATAATAATAGAACTAATGATATTAACATATGGTTACTGTGTATACCTTGATTATCTCGTATAATTCTTAACAATTCTTCTCGAATTGCAAATGCCGGCAAATATTCACGTTGTTCGCGAAGAGTTTTTGATCTTGCAAAGACACTAACTGCTTCAGATGCCTTTAAATGGGAAGCAAATTGTGAATCTCCTTTTGGATTTTCCATATCTACTTCATTTGTTTTCGATGCTATATTGAAAGAAAAAAAAATAAGTATATAAAATCAAAATCAAATTTATCACAATAAAATTCATTATACAAACCTGCCGAATCTTCTTCAGTTGACTTAATTCCCATAATATTACCAAGTGCGGTACCTGCTACTTCAGCAACATTCTTTGCAGCCTATTTAAGTGTATAATATGTAATGTAAACAATTCGTTTTAGCAACGTTAATAAAATAACGAATAAAAATTTCTTCAAACCTTTTGACGCTCAATTTGTTCTCTTTTTTCTTTTACAAGCTGGCTCCCCTTTCTAGAGAAAACAGACATATCAGAAGTAGGATCTCTAACGGATTGCACAGCTTCCAATTGCTTTGTGAACACCATGCGTCCGTCAAGAAAAGGTGGTTTAAGATCGTGAACAAGTAAATGAACTCGAGCCTGAAAAACATAAATATGTATAAAGTTAGAAATATAAAAAAAGGTAAATAAATTCAAAAAAGATACTAAATAATCTTACCTCAGAATCATCCTCAAAATCCAAATCTATTTCTCTTCGTTGTACAATACCACTAGTAAGCATACGATTTGTTTCCCATAACTCATTGTCTCTGTTATACTGTTCTTGCCTTGCAGTCAGTTTTTTCTAAATAAAATCCGTTAGTATAAAACATAAAATATGATAAACAAGTTTCTTTTACAATACATACAAGTTGTTTTTGCGCAAGTTCTTGCTCCTTCTTCGCTACATAATCTGTATAATCTGCGAAAGGATTGTGCTCTTCATCGAGAGCCTAAGAAAAAAAAGAAAAAGATTAATAATTGCGAATAATCAGGAAATAAAATTTTTATTTGTTTTAACATTACCCCTGATGATTCTTCAATATTATACCACTCCCTATCCAAATGTTTTTGTTCTTCCTCCCACTCAAGCCTATCGGGATTTTCACCAGTATCTTCTTCCTCTTCTTGATTATAACGATCTCTATATTCCATTTCATCATAGTCGAAAGAAGCAAGCCGTGGAGTTGGAAAATCTCTGGGTGGCTTGTAATCTGTAAAAAAATTAGCATTAATACAATGAAGTCCAAAAGGCATAAAGTAACAATCTTACCTTTTCGAGGTGTAAGACCACCAACTGAAAACCTTGAAGTCGAAGTTGTAGGTGTGGTGTCCCACTCACTGCGACTTATTCTAGAAGAACTTCTATCTGAATCTCGCCAAGGACTTAAAGATGATGATCGTTTACTTGAACCCTCACGCCATGACGTAGTAGATGGAGTGCGTCTACTATAACCATCACGTATTGATGATGCGACAGATGGTGAACGTCGACTACGGCTAGATACTACAGATGGGGATCTTCGATTGGACGAAACAGAAGGCGAACTCGAACCATTTCGTGAAGAAGATACTGAAGGTGACCTTCGACTTGATCTGGAAGATTCGTATCGACCATAATCATCGTCCCTATCTCTTCTATCACTCTTATCTTTATAATTTGACCTTTTGTGGTGGTTATCTATTAATTAAATTATGTAAATTTTGTTAAAAAAAAAATAAATAACAGTTTATAATCAAAGTAATTTAAATTTTTTTTTTTACCTATATGGTCCCGTTCTTTCTTATGTTCTTCTAACCTATTACGAGCTTCATCCAATACGCTATTAGCATCAGTCCTTTTACGATAATTCGATTTCAAAGCGGAGGAGGATCCTTTGATTTGTTTTTGTGAAAGTATAAGTATTATTGCCATACCCTAGGTCAAAAAGACAGAATTGAAATCCTATGGAATGGTATTGGCAGTTTTAAATAATTTCGGAAAAAAATAATAAAACTAGTTTACCTCTTAATTTACTATCATCAACGCTTTCAGTTGTATTGACAGAGTCTTCATCCCATTCTGATGCGATTCCTAAATTAATTCTCTTTGCTGGATGCTTATCATCATCTTCTGATGCTTTATTTGCGGCAGCACGTTTTTTTTCTTCAGCTATCTTGTCCAGTCCTAATACTGATGTCCTTGGTGCAGGGGCTTTAAAAACATGACGATTCTGCATAAATATAGAAAGATTTTATTAACAATAAAGTGATTGTGACATAAAATTATATACTCATAAAAAATTAATCCTTACATCATCAGATGATGTTAGTTTTCCAGGACGGATCAGACCACCAACTGAAGGACCAGTCGAGGTTAATATTTCACCTAACACTGTGGTATTGTTAAAAATTGAAGATAAGTCGCCCTTCTGACTAGAAGAATCAGATTCCTCTTTTAACCGTTTCCTTATAGTGGTATATAGATCAGCCAAAAAATCGTCTTTAAATCTTCCAAAACCCTGACAAGCTATTTTAAATTTAACGTAAGCACACAATTAAACCAAGATAAAAAAAGATCTATTAAATATATTTACCTTTTATAAACGTTTCAACACTTTTATGATCCTTAGCTACTTGAATGATATTCTTAGCTAAAAGATCGTTAGGATTTAGAAGATTCAAAGCTCTAGACAACTCAATCGCGATTTGGTGAACAAAATCGTCGTATTCGGTCTCAGATGGTTGAGACATTTTTGACAAAAATTGAAAATTAAGTAAAAAATGATATGAATTAAGTTTGCTCAATTAAATTAATCGTGAATAAAAATTTTAGATAGCCGAAGTAGACCTTTTGTTTATAAAGTTTAAAAATAGCGTGTGTAACCTATTCAAGTCACGTGATTAAGGTTGTTCATTTAACGTCCCCGCAGGCTATTTATGATAAACTCTAAATCTTCAGTTTAAGACGCGTTTTAGTACTACATTCTTCAAAACATTCAAAAGACAAGTCTTAATAATGAAAATTGATAAAAATAACAACGAGTACAACTTTTCTGACCTTGACGAAGAGCTAAATGACTATGAAGTCGAGAAAGGAAAAATTGCCGGTTTCGACTTTGACGCGTTGGATTTTGAGGAAAGTAAAAAAGAAAATTCAAAGAAGCAAGAACCTTCATCTAGAACTGAAAAGAAGAGCGGTAGAACCGCGAAGAAAAGACGCGTTTTACCTAAAGTAGACTATGAAAAGCTAGTAGGACCGGATGGTTTGGCAAAATTGAAAGAACAAGGTCCAAAGTTAAAGTTTATGAATCATAAAAAATCAAAAAACGCGACAATTGATAACCTTGGAACTCTTATAAATTTTTATCAAACTTGGGCACATGGATTATGCCCTCAATTGAAATTCAAGGATGTTATTTCTCAATCCGAAAATGTATGTAAGGATAAAAGGTTAAAAAATTATTTGGATACTTTACGCGAAGAAGCCAAGAATAATCAAAATGAAAGAAATGACTATTTGTCAGGAAAAACTTTGGCTGATGAAGAATCAGAATTTTGGCATACACCATCTCAATCAGCTTCTCGAAAAAAAAGGTTTTCGAGTTTTGAGGATAAACTCAAAGAAGATTTGATAAGCCAAAATCATGATGAAGACTTAACTGCTACACCTTTCCGACTAACCATTGGTGATAATCTAACTATTGGTAATGATTCAGCTACTGGTAATGATCTAACCTTTGGTAATGATCTCACCTTTGGTAATGATCTCGCCTTTGGTAATGATCTCTCCTTTGGTAATGGTAATGATCTAATTATTGAAAATGAATTGGAAGAAATTGTCCAAAGTACGGACTCACCAATTAAAGATAATATTTTAAGACCTCGTCGGTTAGTTTATGATGATGAGATAGATGACATAGATGATTCGGCTTTGACGAATAAGTCCCAAGAGATTATGTTGGACATTGGATCATATCCATTAAGTTCCTTTAAAGATCAAGAAGAATTGTACGATGATGATATTTTGGGAGATAGTCCAGATATACAAATTCCCATTATACAAAATGATCAGAATAAAGTGTTTGAGGATATAGTTTCACCTTGTGAATCACGTGATGATATTTTGGGTAATAACAAGCTAGCTTCAAATATGGATATAGATCAAGTTTACGAAGATCCAAATTTATCAACTTTATCTCCCGGGATGAATTCGAGTCCTAACAGGCGAAATTTTCTTATTAAAGACCAAGATGAAAATGATGATGTGGCCGGTGCTGGGTCGGATAAAGAAAATTTACAACCAACTACAATTGATCTACCTATGTCTAAAGGATCAACCTTATTCTTTGATCTCGGTGACAGATATGTTGATTTGACACCAATTTATGAAGAGGTTAATGATCTTGACTAAAGTATGTCAAGTATTTTATGAAAATTGTTTATTTGTGAAATGTTTTTACAAATTTAAGTCAATGAATAAAATTATGGTAACTCACTTTATTTCTTGGAATTCTGTATTAAGACAAATTGTTAATACTGAATTCTCAAGTTTTGTTGTATAATGTAAAATTTTTCATAATACAATAAAAAAAATCATTTCTATAAATAGCAAAAAAAAATTTACTTAACGCTTAATATTAATTTATTTACAACTGCGTGTAGTAAATCATAAAGTCATTATTCGTCACACAATTTGATTAGTCTCGTGATCTAGTCTAATAGTTTTTGACTATACTCTAGTTCATAAATCCGAATCGAAGAGATACAACTGTTGTCTGCGAAACGACTACACGGCAACAGACTTTTGTCACTGCATTATGCATAGACCTTACCGTATGTTGTCCTTCAGATACATTTACTACATAATAATGAAAAAGAGAAAAAAATGTGGAATCGCAGTTCTACGGTTCATGCTGAAGTTTGATCAACATGTAAAAATTCCTGAAATTGAAATTAAATTATATCATGTTTAACAAATATTCTATTATTTGTTTAAGATAAACGATCAACACGCAGCTATCCTGTATTTCTGCGCCGACCCGTAGCGATCATCCTACTACGCCTTACGCCGCTTCCATTTGTATAAATATACAGCCAAATTTACTGTCCCTCGAAATTCACAAGGATAACATTGTTATTAAAGAAGAGATACAACAATTAGAAGCTTACGCCGAGTAGGCAAAATCATCCTCATTTCTTTCTACGTCCTAATTATAAAATAAATTCATTAAAAATATTTCCCGTCTTAAAGTACCTATCATTAAATAAATAATGGATATTAATACGATCTTATTACTTCCAATACAAATATTTTCTTTACCGCTTGAAATATTATCAGTTATTACATTAAGAGAAGATTCGACAAGACCCTTAACGAAATTAATATCAGATTCAGAAACCATAACAAAAATAAAAGAAATCGATATTTTTACTGAACAAAATGAAAATGATGAAAATGATCTTATGAAACCTACATGTTTCGTTTGTGGAATAACATCATTTGAAAATGTGGAACAACAAAGGGAACATTATAAATTGGATTGGCATAGATTTAATGTAAAAATGCGTGCTATTAATTTAGAACGTGGTAAAAGCCGATATAATCCAATAACTGAAGAAAAATTTGAAGAATTAATGGGTGGTAGGGTAAAATTGAAATTTTATTTAAATTTTTTTATTGTTAATTATTATAAACTAATTTTACTATATTTTTTTTTTTAAAGACAGTTTATCAAGTATCTCAGGATCAAACTCTGACACAACTGACGATGATATAACAATGCGTGTAAATAATTTAGAAATAGATGATAATGAATCCCCTGAAAAAAAAATTTCTGAACCAATTTTATGGTTTACGTGCTCTCCAATGACGATTAATTTAGGCATTTATAAAAATATTCTAAATAATCTTGGAGAGAATGCTATTGAAGATATTCACAAGTTGCAAATCAAGCCAAATAAAGAAGAAAATCCAAGACTATGGACAATGCTAATGATTAGAGGTGGTCATTTCGCAGCATTGATTTTGGATATTACGGCGAATACAAAAGTAACTAATGCTAAAGAAGTTAAAGTGATAGCCCATAAAACGTTTCATCGATACACAAGTAGGGACAATTAAATGTATAAATAGGAATGTATAAATTTTATTTCGTTATTTTAAAATTACTTTTTTTTCCCATTACAAACAAGCACGTAGGAAGCAAGGCGGAAGTCAGGCTAGCAATGATAATACAAAAGGGAAAGCTAAATCTGCAGGTGCAGAATTAAGAAGATATAATGAAAATGCTTTACAAAAAAGTATTCGTGTTTTAATTGAACAGTGGAAATCGATGATTGAAGAAAGTGAACTTATTTTTATTCATGCACCTGGTAACAACAAAAATATTATTTATAATTATGAAGGAGCAGTTTTAAAGAAAGGTTTGTATACGTAATGTTTCGATGTTTATTTAAAATTGAGTTTCTTTTTTTTTTGCTAATATTTATTTTAATATTATGGGATAGATGATAGAAGAAATAGGAGTTTTCCATTTTCTACTAAACGCCCGGTTTGTGTATTACTCGGATATTTTTCATTTTCAAAACATTTTACAAGCTAATATTTTTTTTATTTTGTTTATTTTCTAGACTTTTACTGAGTTAAGAAAATCTTTTATAGAACTAACCAGAGTAAAGGTTTTAGAAGTAAAAGTAGATCAAGAACCTTCAAAAAATAAGTTAACAGAGAAAAACTTGATAAATTCCCAAATTGTTATAGAATCATTAGAAGAAATAAAAGGATCAAAAGAAACCTCAATAGAATCAGCTGAACCAGTTGAACCAGTTGAACCATCAAATAATTTAGAACAAGCATCTAATAAAGTAATCAAGATGATTCAACTTATAAAAAAAGGGAAACTTGATTTATTTGTGAACCATATCACTAAAAATTCTATTGACGTTACAGAGCTCCTTCCTATCACAACAATATCCGAGAATGATAACAGTAAATTACCAACTTTATTACACTTAGCGTCATATTTGGGCCATCATGATATTGTTGAATATCTTTTACATCAAGGAGCAGATCCAACGATCACTTCGAAAAAGAATATGACACCTTATGATTTAGCAAACGATAAAGAAACACGTAATATATTTCGAAGATATATGGCAGAGCATGTGGATAAGTGGGATTGGACTATCGCTCATGTGCCTAGTCCTTTGACAAAAGAAATGGAAGAAGAACAACAAAATAAACTAAAAGAAAAGAAAAAGAAGAATAAAGAAAAAAAGAAAAAGGCAACAGCTAATAAAAAAGAAAAAGAATTAGAGGGAAAAACTGTAACTGGAAGTATTGAATCTAAATCAGAATCGTTAGTATCAGCGCCAAAGAAATTAACGTCAAATAAAACGCTTGATAGTTCTAGTTCACTAATTGGATTACCACCCGAAATGCGTATGAAAATTGAAAGAGAGCGCCGTGCCAGAGCTGCCGAAGCACGATTAAAATCTACACCATTAAACCTCCCCTCTATAGGAAATGTTGTTTGCACTATATGTGGAAAATCTCTTTCTGAATTAGTGCCTTTCGAAGTATCCGAATTGAAATTTTGTAGTGTTAAATGCGTAAAAAATTATAGGGAATCAACATTATAGAGTAAATAATAATTAGGATTTAAAATTTAATGATTAATAATTAATATTTTATTAACTTTTATATTTTTTTATTTAAAACGTAATGCATTTATATTGGCTTAACCCATATATATTATTAAATTATTTTTTTTTGGTCAGCTTCTAAAAATTTAAATTTTATATGTATTTCAAAATAAGAATAGTAATTAATAAACTTTTTAAAATATCTGTTAGACAATTAGACATGTTAAAGTTAATTTCAATAATAGATACATTTTATTCAAGAAAATAAATATTTAAATTATAATTATGTTTTGTTAAATTTTGCTAATCACATAAGATAAATTTATAAATTTGATCAGAGGACCTTCATCGTTAATCATACGTATAACATTTTTAGTTACATAATGTTTGACTTTCTTTCCATTATTAGTTGCTTCGTTTAAGTAATTAGTTACCACTGAATCCAAATAATATAATTTCAAATCTACTTTGGATTTCCTAATGTTGCGCTTGCCATCAATATTAAAACAATTATTCCTATTATTAAGATAATCTGAAATCTTTTAATCTCATTCACCTTGATATCTTGTAATTCTTTATACTCAAATTATTTTAGCGACATTTCCATGTTCCAAAAAAAATGATCAATTTTGTGGATCCTCAGTAGGTCGATTTTTTAAATTCTTATGTTTTATTAGGGTATTTTTGACCACCACGTAAAGCGTTATTTAATCATTGCTGATCTCCTCTTGCAGGTTCTACTGGATTTGAGACGTCCGAGGATTTGGAAGAATCAAGTGACTTTTTCCTCTTCTTTATTAACCATTTTCAAAAGTAAAGGTAAAAAAGTTACTTAATGATGAAAAATAAATAAATATATTTATATTTATACTGTATTTATAGTATCGTTATGGTTGTTTATTCCGGTAATTTAATACAAAAGATAACATTTAGATTTGAAAGGTTTTTTGCGTAGGCATGCATATAAGGATGAAATAAATATCTAATAAAACAAGGTTTCTTGTTATAAATAATGAATGCTGTATCACAGAGTACTCGTGTTTGAAAGCATAAACACTCTTTGAGCTTTATTATGTGTGAACCGTTTCGCAAGTTACACGGGTTGTAAAGGATTCAGTAATTTTAATGATGTTAAAATTTTTAACAAAGAATGAATTTTCATGGTAAATATAAAGAATATTATATAAATAAAGTTGGTAAATTATTAAAAGATACAGTAATTACAGTATGTTAGTAAATCATAAGTAACTTTTTTTCGATAAGATGACTTGATAATAAGTTGATAATAAATACACCAGTTTGTGCATATTCGTTATTTATAATTAATAATTCGCAACAGCACTTAATGTTGCGGTTAACTTCTTTCAATGAAAAAAAAATAATTTATTGAGTTTCTCTAAAAACAAATAAGGATATTGAGGTAATTCTACTTCATTTGCTTCATTTAAATATTCATACAAGTCCCAATATCCAAATATTTTATCACAATTCATAAAAATCGAATGTTCTTGTCAATTTTCAAAATTATGAATAATTTAAGAGATGAAACATAATAACCATATTTCAAAAAAACCCCCCCCCCAATTTAATTACATCTTTATTTAACCTTTAAGCCATAAACATCATTTGGATAAAGTCGGTGCAAGTACATAATGAGTAGATGGAGTTTTCAAAAACCTGCGACTAGATTTTTTTTTACCCAAAAGAAAGTGTTTATTTTTGACCTATTCTTTAATTTTCATTGACATCAATAAGTCTCTGATAATTTTCTCTTAACCTGCGAAGAGTCCTAAAATATTTTTTCTTTCATATAAATCGTAAAACACCAAAAATTATTTTGAGCCATTAATTTTTTTGATCATTCTTTTTACTATGATTCTAGAATATAAAAAAAAATACAAAAGAAAAAGAAGAAAAACTAGCTCCCAAATCTACCGAATCAATGACTATGGTAAGTGGCTAACTCAATCTATAAAAAAGCTCGTTATCAAATCTCATTGAATAATGCCAAATGAAAATGAGGAATTACGAAGAAAGGGAATCAAAGGTATAGAAGAATTAGGAGATTCGCCAAGACCAAGAAGTTGTGATAGTGGAACCAGAAATAGACGAAGCTACATGTTCATTATAACATTGACTAGTAAAACTCTAGAGAAATATGAAAGAATTGATTTTTGCCGGTAAAGTAGTTAATACATATAAACCACTTTAGCGCGGATTATAATGTACAGTACACCTTGCATTCAAACGTAAATGATAAAGGAATAATATTTTGCTGATAAAGACTTTTATGAGAAAATTTCGAATACATATATCTTTAAGGTTGAACAATATTCCTGAAGCCCAATAGGCTTGGTGTTAGTAGATTTTCGCGTTCTTATGATAATGATATTAGGAAAGAAAAATTAATTTTGTAATTGCTTTTATTTTTTAATATATTTTTTAAAAAAGTACCGTATCTATTGTTATTGAATTTATTTTAGATAATCTGACCCAGATGATCTTTGGCATTCTAAAATTTTTATTACAAGATTACTATGTAAATATGTGAGGAATAAAGAATAAGAGTTGACAATTAAAAAAATTCAAAACGATATCCTCACATCCAAGAAATTTACTGCAAGTTTCTTTCCTTGGGACCCTAAGTCAACGATAAACTGTCTTTAAGATTTGGTGAATATGAATAAGTGTAACCAACATAATTTCTACAGTGGTTATACAAATTTATCCACTTGAATTAACATTTAAGGCATTAATATATATTGCCTAATATGTTCGAAACTTTAACCAGAATTACGAATATCTAAAGATTCCACTACTTCACAATATTGGGGGGGGGAAATGAAAAGTGATTATAAAGGATCTCGATGCCTTATGTCTAGACTTTTTAATGTCTAACAGCGATACGTTTCGTTATATGAATACTAATAGTGACATTTTTTCAATCTATCATTTTGAACAAATTTTAATAAACAATTTTTTGGTAATATAAACTTTTAGCGTCTACGACGCTTCGTAAAACCTTTCGTTCAAATTGCCACGTTAATAAATAATAAATACACAAATATATTCTCATTATTTTTTTTTTTAGTCGAACGTTAATAACTGTTTATGATAAAAATGCGAAAAAAATTATATTTAAAAATACTCAAAAGTACTTCATTTTTGTCTATAAAAAAAAAATTCATTTTCGAGATTCCACATGCATATTTTTATTGGGTACGGTAAATCTTCGATAATGTCGTTCGTAAACATTTTTCCTTTTTAAGCTTTTTAAATGTTAACCATGTGTACTGTAAATTGTACGGCGTTTAAAGTTAAATTTCTTTGTTCTTTAAATCGTAATGATTTTCCAGATCTCTGATTGAATTCTTTGTGAGATTTTTGAACTCCTCGGTTATTATCCAAAATATTACTTGGCAGGAGTAGAATCAAGGAACGATTAGATAATAAAGTTCATTTATTTAACCTCATGATCATAATAATTTTCTCACCTTAAAACCTACAATAGATTAAATTGCTTAGCCTTTGATTACAATCTCTGTTAATCATATGCTGTTTACTTCTTTATTAGTGCGAATTAATGCGAGTATGAGTTTTTTTTCCCTTTCACAGACTTTATGTAGATCAAACTATTGCATAAGAGTGTCATTATCGTATGTATGACAAAATCTATCTTTTACGACAATCTTATCGAAACCTTTATTGTTTAAAAGATTTTCTTTGTATTCTAGTAAACAAGTTATATCGAGTTCTTGGATTAATTTTCTGGTAACAGATTTCTCTTTGAATATATACATAACAATTTATTAATAAATTGATTTTTTTTTCTTTTTTCCCAGGGTTTGATGAAGCCATTTCTTTAAATCCTTTGAATTATATCATTATAATTTTAACTGAACCAATAAATGGAAATCTTAACAGATAATAATTATATTTGGGAACTGACCTTTCCCAATGGATTCAAGCGGTGTTAAATAAAACAATCGCTAAATTTTAAAATATTGTTTGTTATGACATATTATTTGATAAATGCTCTTGTCGTCAATAATATTTTTTTCGTTGATGACACTTGACACGATTAAATCTTATTATCTGCAAGATATTTTTGGGTTCAACGAAAAACAATGTCGTTTGACATATTGATGTATGATCATTTTTAAACTTGAATCAATTGAATGAAGACGCCTATATAAACATGATCATGAATTAGTTAAAAAAAGAAGGTAATATTATCATACTTGTTTATCTTTCCTCTTTTTTTTTTAGAGACAAAATAATAACTTGATTTCTTTTATTGATTAACATTGATTAACCGAATATTAATTAAGATATTAGTTCTTCATTTAATTAACGGATAATTGAACATATCAATATATCATATACAATAAACATGTTAATCAACTCAAAAAATAAAATTAAGTTGAATTATGACTCTGAAACCATTTTTACCTTTATAATAATACATGAGATTATAACATTATAATAAATGATTCCACTGATTATTGATGAAAAAGACGCGTCTTTTTTGCTTTTTTTGCTCAAATCTAAGATTATTGATGCTCTATTATAGATATTGAATTAAACTTTGATGATTCCAGAAATCATACGTGTTAAATAAAGTAGGTCATATTAAATACTGCGGAAACACGTGTTATAAACCCATAAAAATCTAAGGTGATTGTGACAATGATCCTCGTGGCTTAGATTTACAACCCACCAACTCGTTATATAAGTATCAAATGTTTTCTTTACCGATGAAAAGAAATTTTTTTTTCCTTTTTTTGGTTTTTTTTTGTATTATTACATACTATTTTTATTTTTATTCATTACCTTTTTTTTTTTTTACGGATCTTTATACCCTTTTTTTTACTTTTCTCACTAGACTTCCTTTTTTTCCCTTTTTTCCCTTTTTTCCCTCTTTTTTTTTTATCATTTACGTGATGACTGAGAAATCGCCTGAGTTTCTGATTGAAAACGCTACTTTCTTTAAAAGTGATGAATTATTAAGATATTTACATATCTTGGATACGTTAGCTTATGAATCTTTAGCTGCTCAACTAAAATATTTTGAAAAAGAGATCAAAAGCCAATCACATTCCACAATCAAACATTTAAAATGGATTGCAACAAAAAAATACATGTGTTTTTTTGAAGTCAAAAAGTCTTTATTAAAATCTTCAGATTTTATAGATATTAACAAATTTGTAATATCAAACAAAAATGATTTATACTATATTATAAGACGTCCAAATATTACCCATTTTTTCAATTTATTATTCGCAAATTTTGATCCTACGGCTATACCGGATCTTCAAAATATTGATATTAAATCTTTTTTTAGTTATGTCGTACCTCCATCTTTGATGCAATCTGAGGAGATCTGGGATTTAAATCTTAATTTGAGAGTTCAAATTTATATTTCTAAGATTAATAAAAATCCACAAAGAAATTTATACAAAACTATGTTTCCAAATGTTGAAGATGGTCCACCAATGTATAAGGAAACATATATAAAATTTTGTAATATTATTCAACGTTACTCCGAAGATGTTGAAATGTTGATGAAGGAATTTAAATGGAGTAAATTCGTTCAAGATATGTTTAAATGTTTATCCAATATATTCAATAGGGTAAATGAATCTGAAATGCCTTTATTATATAAATATCCTTCAATCGAAGCTCTACCCATTTCATCATCATCATCAAATAGTTTAGCTAGAGTTGTTATTATTGAAGATATACCACGAGAAGATATATCACAAGAAGATATACCACGAGAAGATATACCACGAGAAGATATACCACGAGAAGATATTGAGAATAGTGCAAAGAAACGTAGATTAGCTGATACTGAAGGAAATGATGATGATATATCTTCCGATAATATAGGCGATAATTTAGGCGATAATTTAGGTGATTCTTCTTCTATTTTAAAAAAAGAAGAAATAGAACAAATAACATCACAAAATGACAGCCAATTAGTAGAATTAATTGTTGACACGGAATTGAAACGCACTCAAAGTGATTTATTACCTAATAGTGATGGTGAATCACTTAGTTCCACCTTAAAGTGAGTAAAAATTTTTTTGAAATCATCTCTCGATTTTTATTAAAAAATTACTATCAATTCTAATTTAAAGTCCAAGAACACCAAGAACACCAAGAAGTGAACGAAGAAGTGAACGTGATAATAAAGCAAATAGTAATGGAAAAAGTGCAACACTCCCTATGTACGAAAATTGATTTATTATATTAACTTTTTAAATTATTCCAAGTTATAACATTGAATGATTTTTTTTTTTCTTAGGCAAAAAACAATGGAGCGTTCATCAAGTTCTTTGACGAATATGAATGTGGATCAACCTGAATCAGTAGATGATAGGTAAGTTAAAATATTTTAACTTTGTTCGAAATTAATATCTAACGTATATGGTATATTTAGACAATCATCTTCAGATGAATCATTTACAGAAGGAAGTCCACCTTATGAACAAAACGAAGGTAGTTCCAGGTTGGATATTATTTATTATTTCATATATTATTTCATTAGACAATGCTCACTTCATATCATAATCAACCAATTCAACATTTTTTAGGAAAAAACTTGGCAAAAGAAAAGCAATAGATATTGCTGGCTATGACGATTATGATGAAACTAGAAGAATGACAAAACGAACTAAGGTTAAGTGGACTGATCAGGAATTGCTTGCACTTGAAGAAGGCATGCGTCAGCATGGAAAACAATGGACAATTATAAAGAGGAATTATGGAAAAAAAGGACAAGCCCTTGAGAATAGATCTGCAGCTAAGTTGAAGGATAAGGCACGTTGTGAACATAACCGTCGACAACGAGATGGTATTGAAGTTGGTGTCTTTGGAATCATGGATGGACAGTAAAACTTAAAAATATCTATCTATCTAACTATCTATCTATCTATCTCTCTCTCTCTCTTTATATATACTGCATGTATATACTATATGTAAAAAAAAAAAAATCAAAAAACTATATATAAATGAAAATTTAGAACTTTTTTTTTCTGTACAATTAAGAGCAATTCATAGTTTTTACTTAGTCTTATAGGCTAACTAATTTAACTATGAAAATTTACCCAGTTCTAATAACAATTAATCCAAAAGGTTAAACAATTGACTTTAATAAAAATTCCTTTGGATTAATTTTATTTTTTTATATTAATGTTAATAAATATAACTCATAAAAATAAATACAAAATTATGATTAAACTAACATAACAAGTTTTTGAAAATATAGAATATATTTTTTTAAAAAATATAGAAATATAGAATGAATTTTTTTTTTACCAGCAAAATTGAAAAACTCAAAAAAGTCAAAAAATAATTTTTTTTTGATATTTTTTTAAGATCTCAATACTTTTATTAAACGGTTTTTTCAGTATAATTTCAAAATAAGATTATCAAACAGATTTTTGTCCATCATAATAAATGAAATAATATTAATATCATTTTTCAATCATTTAATCTTTGATTTTTAAGAAATACTAATAACATTTTTCATTATCAAAAATATATGTATAATTTTGATATATATTATTAATTATTGGTTTAAAACACCATAAAACATATATTTTGTATTATTATTTTATTCTAAGAGAAGGACAAAATAAAAATGTTTATTTTATTCAATTAATCAAATCAATATTAGTTTATCATCATACATTTTTTTTTATCCTTCGATAAATGATTATTATTTGTTTCTTAAAACATCTACAATTTATATATACATTCTATCAATTCTCTTTGAATCTTGACTCTTTTTAATAGATTTTTTGATAATGATCATAATGATCGTAAAGTTATTTAAGTAGTTATAAAGAATGTTTCTCATTCATTGCGACAAGTTAAAATAACGGACATTAAATCATTTTATAGGCACATAAGAATTTTGGACAAAAACAGACAAATTATCCGTAATTTATTATCACATACTACAAGAATATGTTCGCACTTCGCAAGCATTAATTAAAAATTGAACAGTAGTTACACTGACATATGTATGTATATATATTTTACGAAAATATTTCATTTTATCGAAATTTTTATCGTAATAGATGCATATTATTAACATTGTGGCAGATTATTACGTAAAAAAATATGATGTTTTGCAACCTTTTAGATAGATGACATTTTACCACTTTTACAAAAACTTTTATTGTTAGTATAAATAATAGTATAAGTTTTCGTTATTGAAAATATTTCCTGTAACTTTTTAAGTTAACCGATTCTGCATCACGACTTTACGGCTTAATGAACAAAAAATTATTTTCAAAGAAAATGTACAGTACAAAACTTTTATAATCTCTCCGTATGCTAATTGCCCATTTCTGATACATTATACAATTTATACAACTTTCTTGCTTAATAAGATATTAATCATTTTTGAGAACAGGTTATAAAACGATATGTCATCTATCAAAGTTTATGATACCTATAAAAATTCTCAGGTCATTGACCTTTACCTATATGGTAGCTTAAAAAAAAAACCGACTCGTCAATGAAACTAATTCAGCTTGAATGTTAAAAAAGTTATTTTCTATCTAAATCTTTAATTGGTGCGAGAAAATTTTTTTCACAAAAAAAATGTAAAAAAAGTTGATAAAGTGATATAATTGGACATGATCATCGTCGATCCTTCCAATTATATCTTTATTTGATTATCCTGGATCTAAATTTTTTTCAATTTACTCGCACTTTTCAAGTTTTCAAGTTTTGTCAACAATGAAGAGAATCCAAAGGTAAATTTATGAATTGTTTATTAAAAGAAAAAAAGAATATTCAACAACATTATTTTAGAGCAGTGATGAAGACAATATGTCGAATTAAGTCCAAGCCCGAAATAATCTGATCTCATGTGCTTAAAGGTACATAAAAGAACGCACGATAAACAAACAAGAAGAAAGCAGTTGATGAAATTAATAAAGTGATATTTTATTTTTTTTAAAAAAATATTTCACCAAACTCTCATGTTTATCCTGTTGACTTTATTAATTTTCTTTTTTCATTTTTTTTTCTATTTTTCTTCTTTTTCTTCTTGTTTTCATTTATTTCATTTATTTCTATTATTCATATTTTTTCATTTTTTTAAATATTACTTTTTTTTTCGCTTTTATTTTTTTTTTTTATTTTCTTAATCTCTACGATTTTTAAGTTTCTTCATACATTTTTTATATACTAGTCCCTTTTCTTTTAAAGCATGTATATACTAATTTTCTTTTCATTTTTATATAATCCTTTATTTTTATATAATTCTTGTTGCATAAACTAATAAAAAATTTCCATTTTTTTTACGTGAATTTTTTTTTTTACATTTAGTACCATTAGTACCGTAATTGGAATATTTGTACAACGCTAATTTCATATGATTTTAATTTTACGTATTTAAAAATAATCAAATTATTCAAATTATTACATTATAAAGTAAAAAAAGTTATTAATTATATATATACAGTACATGATTACAATGTATCCTGTGCAATGCATAAATATAAAACACACGTTAATTAACAGTTATTATGAATATCAAGAATGTAACTGTATATATATATAATATATATATATATACAGAAATTTCAAAGAATTTAATATTAATAATATTAGCATATTTATTTAATAATTAATAATGATTTATTTAATTATTTAATTATTTATTAGTTTATTAGTTTATTAGTTTTACCGGAATCTAATAAATTATAATATTTGAACAAAAAATGAAATGTTAACTTATCATCTTGTGACTTTCTTCTATTAGAAAGATTGATTTGGTGGAAGAGTAAGTTTTGATTATTTACTAAATTGGATTTAATAATCTTTATTTTCTTAAGAGCAAAAAATATTACAAACATTAATACAAATAGTCAATTCTGTCAAATATAAATAACTAAATTCATTAATAACTGATAAAGGAAGATACGTAACTATTAACCCTATTATGTTAAAAGAAATTGGACTAGTTGAATAAAAAAAAACAATCCCAACTTAATTCTTGCATAGACTATTAAATAAATGTAGTATTGAAATAATAGTTTATTAGACCTGAGAATATCTTGAAAAGATTAGGAAAAACAAATAAAAGAATTAAAGAAAAAATTGAAAAGTAGTTAAAGATCTTCAGAATGAAGAATGGGTCACGAATGAAAAGATGCTAATAGTGAAAAGAAAAATTAAACATATTAATAGCTAGTTAACTCATTCATATTACATATCGTAGAGCAGTAAAATTCTAGTAATAATTACGGTAATGAATTGGCTAGTAAATTGTTAATAATGTTAAACGTTACTTGATCATTGTCGTTGATTTTGTGAGATAAGAATTATGATGAGTGAAATGTTCATATGCATAGAAAACGATAATAATAGGAAACGTATAACTAAATAAACCGATCGATATATTTACTGTTATATGGCTCATACTATTGTATAAAGAAAACATTGGAACACGAAATTAAATGTATCATAATATAAGTACTGCTTTAATATTCTAATTTAAATATATATGTATAATAATAATAATAATAAAACAGATGAGAAAACAGGTTGATCCAATAAAATAGTAAATAAATTGAAGAAATATTGAAAGAAAGATTTTAAAAATATATATTACTATAATATAATTTATATAATTTTTCATTTTAAAGCAAGTATATTATTATTATTATTATTACTTAAATCAAAATTATTTAACTCTTGTTCAATAAATTGAATTTCTGAATCTATAAAATATAAATTTTATTTAGTAAAATTATAATTTTAATGATATTGTTTTATATATTTATTACTTACTTTGACTTGTTGATATAAATTGAATAATATCTACAAAAAAAAAAAAAATCACAAATATATTAGTTAAACATAAATATTTTTTTACTTTTGTTAAATTATATAAATTTACCTTGAGAAATTTTATATGAAGATGAGTGACAATTCATTGGTTCTGGAAGACTTTTATAATTTAAAAGTCTACTGGTATATATTGCTTGAGGATGTTGTACTTGTTCAAATTTATTCTTTATTAGTTCATTAAATCTAATTCTTTCACTTTCTTCTATTTGATAACAAATTTCTTTATCTTTATAATCCAATTTTAATCTTAATTCATTTATTGTTCGACATAATTCTTCTACAGTTGGTCTATTTTCTGGTTCTGCATTCCAACATTTCATAATCAATTCTGCAAATAATTTTGGAAGATAATCTGGAATTTTTGGTCTAAGTCCTTTACATATATTACAAGCTAAACTAAAATTATGAGAAATATTATTAAAAGGTGCTACACCAGTTAAATATTCATTCATTATTATTCCAAATGAATAGATATCAGATGATTTTGTATATTGATGTCCACGTAAAACTTCTGGAGCTATATAAGGCAATACTCCAAAAATACCATCATCCTCTTCTGGTTGATAATCGGCTGGTTGACACAATCCTAAATCACTAATAGATACATTATTTCCAAATAATATATTTCCTGAATGAAAATCTTTATGAACTTTTCCAGCATTATGAATATTTTTAAGTCCAATAGATATTTGATGTAAAACCATAAGTTTTTCGGAATAATTGATGTTATATAATTTATGTAAATTTTCTCGTAAATTTCCTTTATAAAAATATTGTAAGACCATCATATAATTTTTAGTTTCTGGTTCTTGAGTTATTCCATAACATTGAACGATATAACTACTTCCACAAATTTGATAATAAGTTTTAACCTTTAATATTATAAGATATTATATTAGTATATATATCTGATATATATATTTTTTAAATTGAAATTTATAATTACTTACCTCATTTAAAAAATCTTTACTTATATTATTTGAATTATCTAAACATTTTAATGCAACTTTTTTATGTGAATGATTATTATACCTATTCCATTCTTGTTTTTGAACATTCCAACTACAAATATAACCTTCTAACCAATTAGCTTTAAAAATTATACCAAAACCACCTCTAGAAATATATGTAACATTTTGAAATTTTTCAAAAGGTATCCATTCACAACATCTTGTCCAATGTACTGCATTAAGTTGTTGTTCTTGAATAAATTCATCAATATTCTTGTTTCCACTGGTCCAATTTTTAAAATTTTCTTTAAATCTTTTAGCATTACATGGTTGACACCATGAATCTCCTGTGAAAGGGTTATCACATTCTATACATACTCCATATATTGCCTTCCTTGTTTCAATATCGTTCATGAAAGTTGATTCGTCATTTATTTCTCCATTTTCTTCTTCTGTTTCAACAGATGAGTTATTAACTACAGATGATTCCATTATAAGAAGTGTCTTTTTTTTTTTTAGGTAAACAATTTGTTACAAACCTAATTTTGTATTGTGTCGAACATTATCGGTTATTAAATACTGTAGATCTAACTAAAAATAAACCGATTACCTGTTTAAAAGGGTAAATCTTAATTCCGATTAGAAACATAACACAATTGAACACATGTCCCACATATAAATGTGAGAAAATAAAACTAAATTATCTCGCAAAATAGTTATAAAATTCTACTTGTAAATAAGGCAAATGATATCAACAAAACAAAAAAAAAAAACTAAATTTTTTCCTTAGATGTACATATACTGTACTTTTTAATATTTTGCTTCCATTTTTTTTCTTTGTTATAATGACAAAACAATATGTCCAAAAAAAAATACTTTAATATCATTATCATATAGACGAAACAACGAAACTATTATGTTTAATAATTTGATAATTTATAATTAATAATTTAATAATTAAATTTTTTAATTATAAAAATTTCGTCTAATTACAAAATTTTGTAATATCGAATATATTAATTATCTATTCTATTATTTCATTCCCTTTAAATCTTGTGAATAAAAATTTATGATTGAATATAAGTTGTCGTGTAACAAGTCAAATTTAACTTTTAACCGATTATATTTATAAATCTATTGGTTTTAAACCGATGTTTCTCTCATAGAATAAAATTGTATGAAAAATAAATAAAAAAAAGTCAATCTAGATGATTCGAAATCGAATGTGATCACTAGATTTTAATATAATAATTGCCTTCTGCCAGAATCGAACTGGCGACCTTCTGCTAACATATTTCATACTAGGCAGACGCTCTGCCAACTGAGCCAAGAAGGCTTCTTATTACATTTAAATAAATTTTAAAATTATTAGTTATTAAATATCGAGAAGTGTATAAAATCTTAGTAGAATCATTTATGCGCATGGAAATTTCTTTTTGTAGTCATATAAAGAATATAAATGTACAACATTTCGTTAAAAAATTGCACATGTGCATACTGGAAGCAGTTCGGTCATGCTTCATATAATAAATTTACCTATAAAATTTCTTATTCGGCTGAATTATATAATGTATTTTAATTTTCCTTAAAAAAGTTTTTAAAAGTCCGGTAGAAGTCTTTTATCTGAACTTTTCAATTCAATTTTTACCTATACTGTAAAAAAAATTATTACAATATGGTATGCCCTTGGTGCCAGGGAATAGAAAATCCGAAGTGTCCGCAATGTAATTTAGCAAAAAAATTTGGTTTAAGTCCGCCACAAACAATTTATTCTGCCAAAAAACAACCACCTTCAGAACAACCAATTTATTCTGCCAAAAAACAACCACCTTCAGAACAATTAATTTATTCTGCCAAAAAGCAACCACTTTTAGAACAACCAATTTATTCTGCCAAAAAACAACCACCTTCAGAACAATCAATTTATTCTGCCAAAAAGCAACTACCTTCAGAACAATCAATTGATCCTGCCAAAAAACAACCACCTT
>JADRCO010000601.1:0-29951 GCA_021464525.1 Rhizophagus sp. LPA8_4_AMF
AAAAAAAAAAAAAAAAGATATAAAAAAATAAAAAAAAAAAAAAGAAAAAAAAAAAAAAAAAAATAAAAGATAAATAAAAAAAATGAATAAATAAAGGAATATAAAGAATAAAAGATAAATAAAAGGAATAAAAAGAAATGAAAAAATGAAAAAATAAAGAAAAAATAAAGATAAATAAAAAAAGTAAAAGGAAAATGAAATGGAAAAAATAAAAGAAAGAGAATAAAAGAAGAATAAAAAATAATTAAAGAAATGAAGGAAAATAAAATAACAAAAAAATAAAAGGATGAATAAAAATGAAAAATAATAAAGAAATAAAAATAAATGAAAAGACAAAAAAAATGAATTAAACAAAAAAATAAAGTAAAAAAAGCCAGAATAGAAAAAAAAAATTGTTAATATTATTTTAAAAGTAAAAAAAGTAAGATAATAAGAAAAAGAAAAGAAAATGACTTACTTAAATTTTTATTGAAATGGTATATATTTAAAAAAAATACAAAAAAAAACAAGGGAAAAAAGTAAACAAAACAAAAAAAAAAGAAAAGAAAAAAAGTAAGACTTATTTTAAATTTTTGCTAAAATAGAAACTAAAAACAGCTACACCTAAAAAAAGAACAAATAAATTAATTAAAAACAAAAGAAAGCAAAAAAAAAAAGAAAAAAAAACCTATCTTGAATTTCTGCCAAAAATATAAGCTAAAATAATCACTTTTAAAAAAGTAAATATGTTAGTAAAAGATGAAAAAAGAAAAAAAAAGGAAAAAAACTTACCTATTATTCAATCCTAATGTTAAAGGTGATTACGCTTAAAAAACTGACTATATGGGCCAATTTTTATAATTAATGAAATTAGGATATTTTATAAAATTTTTCAAGTTACTGCAACTCAGAATATAAAATTACATTTTACAAATTGTATTGTAATGTGAATTTACTTTAATAATAACAATAAAAATATTTTTTTCTTTCACAAACTCTCTATTTATTTTTCCATTAACTTTCCTATCAGTTTTTAAATTAGGTAAGCTGAATAGTTTTGAAAGCAAATATAGTAGTTTTTCTACTTTATATACAAACAGTAGCTCTCTTTTTATTATTTAAAAGTTTTTTAATATTCTGTGAGAAAAAAAATATATTATTCAATAACTCAATAAAAATATTTAAAAAATTATAATTAATAGTTTTAAATGTAATTTATTAAATTATAACAGATTAAATTATAAATTAATAAAATATTTAATTAAAATTTATTTAATATTTATTTTTAATAATTTATTATTTTTTTAATTTTTTTTTTCGTTAAATATTATGAATTTTCTTTTTTTTAATAAACTAACTCTATAATATTTTTCCTTCATTTTTTTAGGATGTATTTATTAGTTTTAGGTTGAAGAAGCAAATATTGTAATAGAATTTTTAAAGAATTAATTTTTTTAATATGATATTTGATTTTTTTATTTGGAAATGGTTTGATACTGCACATATAGCTGATTAAACGTAACATGATCATCAACTCTTAATTCTGCCAATGGTGGATATGCTTAAAAAAAATGAAAAAATATAATAATAAATATGTCTGAAAAATAACTAAAAAATAATCAACTGATCAGTATAACATATGAACACATGATATAATATTTAATACATTTATAATTTTTAAATTTTTTTAATAATTTAATATTAAAATAGTATTAAAATTTAGAAAATTTTTTAATTTACACTAGGTGTTCATATATGTATTATATGACTTTATAAAAATTTATATATAAAAATTTCTAATAAATATATAAATGCCAAAGGTCATATAAGATATAATTAAGCAGATGCATTAATAAGTATAAAATGAGTTTGTTATATTTAAGTAAGAATTAAAATATTTTTGTTATTAATAATATTATCTATAATTCTGTTCACTTTTTTAATATACTATATATACTCATTGGGAACATTTGCTGGTTGAGGGGGTATTTTATAGATATAGATTATATAGATTCTTAATATCATTAATAAAATATTACTCCTTATGAAGATAAATAAAAAAAAAAATAGTATACTATATGTATGCTATTTATTAAACACAATATTTAAATATAACAGGTTATCTGTTATATGCTGACTTTAAAAAATAAGAAATATTATCATTACCATTAATTAATGAAGTTTTGTTGTCTAAATCCTAAAAGTATTCATATTCGTTTATAAATCATTTGCCTATTCTTATGGTTCTATTATTTTCTCTAGCTTCATACTAAGTGACCATCAAATATAGTAAAACCTTTAAGAATAAACGAATCAAACAAAACGTTGCATAACGACTTTAATTTATTATGCAAAAAAGTAAATTAGAATTTTAAATATAGCATTCATTAACATTAGGTTTACATTTTGATTCTTAGTTTTTATAAAATATACAGTAGGTTATCAATTTCATTCTACAATCACGTTTAAAAAAAAAATGGTTTAATTTTAGTGCCTTTAATAGCTAGTCCGAAGGCCGTTAAGTTTATATACGTGGTGACATAGAATTTTGCCCAATCAAGTGATTGACATCCGAATTTATAATGTTATTGGATAAAATAAAAAAAAAATGCGTAGACTCATGTGATAAATAAGTACAGAGGGAGGATGCTCCGATTCAGCTTATAGGGTTATACCTCACTTTGGTGAATTCGTTTTTCTATTTGTATTAAAAGTTACCATGTCTGACTGGGGTAAGTTGTATAATTATTATTTTATTCCATAATTTATTATTATACTTCTTGCTTTACCCATTATATTGTCATTTTCCTTTATTTCTGTATGATCGTATGAATTAAATCATATTATTGATTTTTACAGAGGATAACGGTCATGATAATATTCCCGTTCGTGTTTCCAAACCGAACAAATGGGACGACGAGGATGTTGAAAAAGACGATGACGTCAAAGTACACTTTTTTTTTTTGATTCTAATCATAGTAAATGGTTTAATCAAATTAATTTAATCAATTAAACATTATTTTAGGATAATTGGGATGAATCATCGGATGAAGAAAATGAAAAGGCAAAAACTACAACTACTCCAGCAGCATCAACGAAAAAGAAAATAAGTGCGGCACAGAAGGCAATCGCAAAGAAAAAGGTAAATTGTTATCTTATTTGACTTACGTGACATGAAAAACTTAATATATATATTATTGGATTCAGAATAATAATGATGTCAATGAAGAGGAAGATGAATTAGAAAGAAAAAGAAGAGAACAACAAGCTATAAAAGATGCAGACTTGGAAAATACTAAGGAAATGTTTCAAGGAATAGCCATAGAAGGTTAAAAATCATTTTTCATTCGCAAAATCAGTTTATTCCTTTATTAATATTTTTAATCTTTTTTTTTTTTTTATTATTTCTACAGAAACTGGAGAAGATATGTTAAACTCCAAGAAATCGAACAACTCGGCTCAATTTGTAGTTACAAAAGGTTAGAAATTATTGAGATAATTGCCATTAAGAAATTGATGTTTAATTATCTATATTAATTTAATTTTTATTTTTATTTTTATAGAAACATCATCACCATTAGATAAAATAAATCCGAAAACAAAAGAAGAATTTGACAAGTTTTCCAAACTTTTAGTTGACCGAATTCAAAAACACGGGGTATTTGTTTAACAATCATTTTATCTTATTATTAATTTGCTAATTTTTTTGTTACATAATTGTTTAGAACCATCACTTGTATGTTAACTTCATCAACGGACTTGTACGTGAACTTTGTCTTCCTCTTAAAGAAAATGAAGCGCGTAAAATTGCAAATACGCTGACTACTTTGGCAGATAGTAAACTACCAAAACCAAAGAAAAAAAGTATGATAAAACTTTTATTGAGTTTAGAATTTCTTATTTTATATTTATTAAAATTGTTGCTTTTTTAGCCAATTCTAAACCTGTACTTCAAGTTGAAAATTTTGATTCAGTTGATGCAGCAGATTATGTAGAATATGTATATGATGAATTTGAGGACTTTATTTGACCCTAGGCCAATTACATATACACAAGTTGAAATTTGTTGTTCTTTATATAATGGTTTATTATAACATATTAAGCTTTTTTTTAGCTCCTTGGTTTATTTTAGCTTTTTATTTCTAGCTGTTTTCATTATCATTCTGAAGTTAACTATTTTATGTATTTACTAATTTTTATAATTTTCATCGATGCAGTAAAACAGAATAGGATTAAAAGCTACCAAAATCAATAATCTCGTTATCTCATTATTTATTTTATGGGTTAATTAATGTATTAATATAATTTCCCTATAATTATAATACTCTTAAAGTTAATAATAAATAGGTACAAGAGGTCAAATATTTATTAAATATAAAGATTAAAATAATTGGATAATATTCTATTGTACATAAAATTACATAATTTATATCAAATATCGAATTCAATATAATATTTATCACATCGATCACTGCTGACAATACGATAGTTTACAAGTTTTCTCTCTGCATATTTTTGAATTTCTATATTTAAATCATTATATAAATTATCATATAAACTTAAATCATCAAATAAATAACTATCATTGTAATAATTTATATTAAAACCAAACACTTTCAATAGCCCATCAAATTGCGAAAAAAAAGCTTTAAAATCACCAATCTCAATATTAATCATTAAAATCAGATTATTAAGGTTTTTAGGAATACTTTTTGCTAAAATACCCATACTTTTATTTATATAATTCCCGTTTCTAATGTCTAATTGAAGGCTTATCGATTCAAGTTGTTGACATTGAGTAAAAATTGGAATGATACTTTCAATGTTATGATCACCAACGCACATATCTAAAACTTTAATATTGGAACAACCATTTGCAATAATATCAAAGATATTTGACATGTGTAACTTTAACCCAATTAAAAAAATTTCTTCCAAATTTGATGAACGAGAAATTAACCTAACTATTTCTTTCATAGATGGATTTCCCATATCAAAATGTATTTTTTTTAATGACGGAAAAGAATAATTTAAACTTTCACTTTTAATATTATTAATATTATCAATCTCACAATTGATCAAAATCAACGATTCCAAATTTTGTAAAAGGGATATTTCTTTGAATGGAATATCATTATTAAATACACAATCCTCAAAATGTAAGATTCTTAAAGAATGTGATTGATATGAAAAAGAATCAATCATCACATTAAAATTATGCTTATTCATACCTATAACTTCAAGTTCTTTTAAATTTTTTTGACTTTTAGTTAAATTCGAAAAAGAATATATAAAATTATCATCTTCAAAGATTATTTCAAGAATTTCAATATCATGACAAATATTTATCATGATATCAATTATTGATTGCAAATCATACAAACCACCACATACAAATTTCTTTAGATTGGCCAATGCTGAAGAAGCATTTTCAAGTTTAAAAATATTAATCCACTCTTCACATATATCATTACCATCCTCCATTTCATTTGTGCAAAGATTAAGACTAATTATTTTATTGGAATGTAATAAAAATATTTGACAAAGCTCTGATGCGAGTAATAAGATTTTATCTTTTAAATTTTCAGCTACAACTTGCGAAAAATCATCCAACTCCTCCATAGTCCAATCACTATCTTCTTCCTCATCAAATTCGTAATAATTATTATCTTGTTCATTAAATTCATAGTATATTTTATCATCGAGATCTTGTTCCATAAATAATCTTTTTTCTTCATCAGAAATAGGAACATATTCACCTTCATTATTCCAAAAATTATAATAATGCCAAATTGCATCATAAATTTCATGAAAATTCAAATGCTGTAAGAAAGATGCATAATTAAATAAAAGAGGTTGTTCAGTATCATCATTATCTGATATAAATTTTAAACAAGTTTTGACTAATAACATTCTATTCTGAGTTGGGCAGATATGAAAAGGTTTTTTCCATAACCAATAAACAGCTGAAAGACTCCATTCACGAGAAACTAAACAACATGAAAATAAGGTGTCGCTATCTGTTTCAAAAATAGAAAATATATGGGATAAGAGTTCTGGTGGTAATATTGATGACATTATGGACAAAAGAAAAAAAAAATTTTTTTACAAATAAATCAAAATCAAATGTAAATAAAAAACTGTTAAAGTTATAAGACAGTGTTCGTGAAACTGACCAAATGGCTCAAATGATAAGTCATTTAAATGCTCAAATGACAAATGATGAAATGATTTGAATGTAATCTTGGCCAGCATTATAATTTTTGCCTACACTACATTCATTGTTTTTTAATTATAGTCACATGATTATTTATGCGATAAATATTAGCCAATCAAAATCAAATAATTGAAATGACCAATGACAAATGGTTATGACTTATGAATAATGACAAATGAATGACCAGGTCATTTTCGAACACTGATATTAGTGATATAACTCATATAAGAATATACATTTTCTAAATTCCACCGTTACACTTAATTGTGCATGCATGCACAAAAAAGTATTAAACATTCTTCCTTTTTAAATTACTTTGAACTTCTATCAAAGGAAATTGTGTTAAAATTAATTGATAATTATATGACATGACCTTTTATACAAGAATCATATAATTTGAACGAGAAAACACGCGAATTGTCAACGAACGTTCTAACGGTTTTCATGTCATAAGCTTCAAACATTGCGTTCTCAAAAGGTTTCATTAATTTTATGATTATATAAATTTTATCGTTATTATGTAATCATGATATAAATTTGCAACCGCAGTAGGTCCATTGTGAACGTATAATTAAATGCTGTTTTATTTTATTTTATTTTATTTAGAAAAGTAGTTTATATATATATATTTATTTATTTATCTATTTATTTACAGTGAATATAAAAGATCGTACAGAGTCGCCGCGTGAATTAACACTGAATGATATTATCTATCTAACCTGCCATCCAACCGAAGGCAGACTCACCCTTCGCATATAGAGAAAATAAAAAAAAGAATATATATATATATATATAAAGGATGACTTATAGACAGAGTGCATGATCGCTGTTATTGATCTATATAATAAAGACAAGATCAGTATAACAAAAAACGTAAGTTGCTAGAATTACAAAAACTATTACTATATAAGTTACTACCAACCCACAGATCGCCTTGCCTATTGTTTTGTAGAACTTAAGGCATAGCCAGTTCGTTTTATGAGCCATATAATATTTTTATATTTTCTATAACGAACAGTCATGTGACCATATACTAATCCTACTAATCCGGGCCGAATTTATAGTGCCGGCCAGTATTACCAGTAATTTTTCTAAAAATTTAATGAGGTTCCTTAACGTACGCACCGTGTGTACGTACATTCTACCAGAGTTTAGAAATTATGCACTTGCACGTGATAGTTTTACACTTAACTCCGGCCAGTGCGTACGTTAATATCGTACACATGATGCGTAAGTTAAGGATGCTCAAATTTAAATTATAATTCTGGCCAGCACTACAAATCTGGTCTAAATTGTTCAGAAGTTCAGTATTATATAACGAATTCACTATATACCGAACCAAACGGAGGGTTCGTTATATCCAGTGGCGACTGTATAATAATGTTGATTCTCTCCTATTAATGAATTACGGTAGTACTTTCTCGGATCATGTGTGAGATAGTGCGGAGCTTCAAATATTGCGTTCTACCACACCATATATTATTATTATATATAATTGTTTATTTTATTTTATTTTTATTACTTTATCGGTTTTTCGGGCAAATTTGCACGCAACTTCGAACAAAATTGTTCAAGTACACCCGTCAGGTTGAAACACTAATCTCGCAACGATGGCATTCAATGATTTCCTTTAATTCTGAATCTAAGAAAAGATTTTAAAAGTTTCAATATTTTAATCAAAAGTCCTCATTCAGAATCAATTTTATTTCTCTCGGATAAATCAAATAATCTTCATTATATAATCCCATAGTGGTAGGAATTTTCCCGAACTTATTCACCATTGAATGATGAGCGGATATAAATTTAGCAAAAAAAACATTTTTATGGAAAAAGACTAATGTTAGTAGTCCAAATAGGTTATTACATTATAATTATGGCCATCCTCTTGTATAGTAACTTATTTTTTTTAACGAGTCCAAATTTTGATTGGACGGAAATTGGCTCTGTGTTTGTATCATGTACAGTATCTTTACTGTCCATTATCGGATGTTAAAAATATAAAACTCTTGATAGCGATAGCCTGACAAATAAACTAATCAATTGGGTGTATGCTACTTGTTTATAAAAAGTAATAATTTATATTTAGTATTTTTACTATTTTATACCATGTAAGTCTCGCTATCCACTAAATTAATCATAGTGTTCCATAAAGAATTACATAACCATATTACACACGTGATTTACTTTTTCGAGATGATCAAATGTTATTGTTGCTAAGAATTGTGTGACAAAAATCAAGGCAATTTGTCAATGTATGATTGGATTTTGCGAGAGTTTATTAAGATTCTAAGCCCCCATTCATTAAATCTATATAACCAAAAAACTTTCGACCAAACTCCACGATCAAATAATTCTTCATACCTTTAAAAAAAAATGTCTGATAACGATCTTCCAATACTGTTAGAGGAGTTATGTCAGGTAATGTTTCTTTACCGGACTTCTTTTGTTATTTCTTGTAAAAAGCAGAAATTTAAAATATATTATATTTCATCTGTTTGTGCTTGTTGTCATTAATTTTATATTTTGGAAATTTAAAGACTTATAAGCTATGTTACGAATCCTAATGCTTTTCATATTTTGCTATTAATAGCTCCAGGAACTCGGTGTAAATTCAAGTAGCATAGGTTTTAACTGGCTGACCATGGAGTCTGACCGTTTTATCTGTGTGCGTGAAACCACTGGGCCGACCAACCAAGTCGTAATAATTGATCTTCAAGATACTTCGAATGTTCTTAAAAGACCAATCACTGCTGATAATGCAATAATGCATCCTACAGCTAAAATTCTTGCGTTAAAAGGTTTGTTGATAGAAATTTTTGCAAAATACGTGAATTTTGATTAAAATCATGCAATATCGAATTATCTTTGAATTTCAAATTAGCCGCAAGACAATTGCAAATATTCAACCTTGAGTTGAAATCAAAAGTAAAATCACATACCATGCAAGAAGATGTAATGTTTTGGAAATGGATCAATCAAAAGACTCTTGGACTTGTCACAGGAACAGCAGTATATCATTGGTCAATGGAAGGCGATTCACCTCCGCTTAAGATGTTTGATAGGCATACAAATCTTGCAAATTCTCAAATTATCAATTATCGAGTTAATGCAGATGAAAGATGGATGGTTTTAGTAGGAATATCTGCTGTGGTATGTATAATTATAAATTTAATAATGTTTTTTCTTTCTTTCTTTTTGGTCTTGTAAAATTCAATCTCTGACATACGATATTAATTTAAATAGGAAGGTAGAGTGGTCGGGAACATGCAATTATATTCTAAAGATCGTAAAGTCAGTCAGCCAATTGAAGGACACGCTGCGGCATTTGCAAATATCGTACTTGAAAACGGAGTTTCACCCACAAGCTTATTTACTTTTGCTATAAGAAATACAAGTGGTGCAAAGGTAAAATAAGGTCATTTATAAGTTAATATTATATATATAAATGCTTATAAAACTTATTTAATAGTTACATATTGTTGAAGTCGATCATAAAGAAGAAAATCCTCAATTTGCGAAGAAGACTGTGGATGTATTTTTTCCATCAGAGGCTACTGGAGATTTCCCTGTCTCAATGCAAGTCAGCAAAAAATATAATATAATTTTTCTCGTAACGAAGTTTGGATATATTCATCTTTACGATTTAGAGACGGGTATATGTATATATATGAATAGAATTAGTGGTGAAACAATTTTTGTAACTGCTGAACGTGAGAATGGTAGTGGGATAGTTGGAGTTAATAGAAAAGGACAGGTAAAAATGCCATCTTTCGTCATTTTATTGTTCAATAATATTAATAATTCTGTATAATTTTTTTTCCAGGTGCTATCGGTTTGTGTGGACGAGTCACAAATCATTCCTTATATTATATCGATAAATAATCCAGACTTAGCACTAAGAATCGCTTCAAGATGTAATTTGCTTGGTGCTGAAAAATTATATATGGATAAATTTATGCAATTATTACAACAAGGAGCGTATAATGAAGCTGCCAAAGTTGCAGCAAATTCCCCTCAAGTAAGAACAATCCATAATAATTCTGGGCTGGTTATTTTTAAATTATTGAAGTCCTTTAATTGTATACTGTAGGGTTTCCTTCGCACACCACAAACAATTGAACGATTTAAAAACGTTTCCGTGCCAGCGGGAGGATTATCCCCTATTTTGCAATATTTCGGAATTCTCTTGGAAAAAGGAGAATTAAACAAACATGAGTCTTTGGAACTTGCAAGACCTGTGTTAGCTCAAAGTCGCAAACAACTATTGGAAAAGTGGTTAAAAGAAGACAAGGTACATTCATCATTTATAGATAAATGTAATAGTATTTAGTGTTAATTATTTAAATCATTTTTAGTTGGAATGTAGTGAGGAATTAGGTGATATAGTTCGTCAACATGATTTAACATTGGCCCTGTCAGTATACCTTCGTGCCAATGTTCCGAATAAGGTTGGTAACGAAAATTTTTTGAAACTATATTTTGTATCTACACTTGATAATTATTTCATCATCATTATTATTAGGTAATCGCCTGTTTTGCCGAGACAGGTCAATATTCAAAGATTGTTCTATACGCAAATAAAGTAGGATTTCAACCGGATTATCCCATGTTGCTTCAAAAAATTATGGCTAGAGATCCTGAAAAAGGAGCAGAGTTCGCCACTATGTTGGTAAATGATGAAAGTGGATCATTAATTGATATTGAAAAAGCAAGTATCTTGTATATTTATTTATCCCTTAAACGGTAAAATTTTCAACATACCATTTAAAGGATATCGTAATTCTACATTTTTTTGAGAACACAGTTAATTGATTTTTTTTTCGAAACTTTAGGTTGTTGATGTGTTCATGTCTAACAATAAAATTCAACAAGCTACTGCGTTCTTATTGGATGCATTAAAAGATAATAAACCAGAACATGGACATTTACAAACCAGGTTGTTAGAGATGAATTTGCTAAACTTCCCACAAGTTGCTGATGCGATTCTTAGCAACGCAATTCTTAGTCATTATGATAAGCCTTATATCGCGACTCTATGTGAGAAAGCTGGTTTATTACAAAGGGTATGTTTTATTGTAATTAATAGATTATTTTTGATGATATGATTAACATTCATTTGCGTTTGTAGGCACTGGAACATTATACGGATATTAATGACATAAAGCGTGTAATCATACATACGGGTGCTATGAACGTTGAAGTAAGTTCAACTAACAATTGTTTAATTGTTTATACTCGTTATATTCATAATAAATAAAGTTTAAGTCATGTGTATACACTTTACCTTAGTTTGTTGTCAATTACTTTGGTACTTTATCGGTCGAACAATCCCTCGAATGTTTGAAAGAAATGTTAAAGAATAACAGGCAGACTTTACAAGTGGTAGTTCAAATTGCGACAAAATATTCTGAACAGTTACAACCAATAAATTTGATTAATTTGTTCGAATCCTTTAAAACTTACGAAGGTAATTAAGATTAAATGATATAATTTAGGTTAAATAATAATTGATTTATTCCTTAATTTTTTTTAAATAGGATTATATTATTACCTTGGGTCGATTGTCAATCTTAGTACGGATCCGGATGTACATTTTAAATATATCCAGTCTGCTGTAAAGACCGGTCAAATTAAAGAGGCTGAAAGGATATGCCGAGAAAGTAATTATTATGATCCGGAAAAAGTTAAAAACTTTTTAAAGGTACTATCTATCATATTATTAATTGTGCAATGCAATAATTTACGTTAACTTTTTTTTTTAAAATTAATAGGAAGCCAAACTCTCAGATCAGCTTCCCTTAATTATTGTCTGTGATCGATTTGACTTTGTTCATGACTTAGTACTTTATCTTTACCAACAAAATTTGACAAAATATATCGAAGTGTACGTTCAGAAAGTCAATCCTACTCGTACTCCTGTTGTTATTGGTGGTCTCCTAGATGTCGATTGCGATGAGTCGATTATCAAAGGTCTACTTATGTCTGTTACTGGTTCTGTTCCTGTTGATCAATTGGTTGAAGAAGTTGAAAAGCGCAATCGACTTAAATTAATTTTACCTTGGTTGGAATTACGTGTACAAGAGAATAGTCAAGATACAGCTGTCTATAATGCGCTTGCCAAAATATATATTGATAGCAATAACAACCCTGAAGCTTTCCTTAGGGAAAATACTGTATGTTGTTAATTGTTTAAACTTTCTTTTCATCAGATGCGTCAAATATTAACTATTTACTAATTCATAATTATTAAATTAATTTGTAGTATTACGATTCATTCACTATTGGTAAATATTGTGAAAAGAGAGACCCTAATCTTGCTTTCATAGCGTATCAACGTGGTCAATGCGATAAAGAACTTGTTAAGATCACCAATGAGAACTCAATGTTTAAACATCAAGCTCGATATTTGGTAAAACGACGTGACCCTGATTTATGGTCGTATGTTTTGGATGAGAATAACATGCACCGTAGATCTTTAATTGACCAGGTAAATATTACTTAATTATCTTATTCTCTCGTATTGCTTAAAATTGAAAAAAAAATATTTTCTCTTTTTTTTTATTTAGATTAATGCTGTAGCTTTACCCGAGTCTATTGATCCAGATGATGTCTCTATTACTGTCAAAGCGTTCATGAATGCCGATTTACCACTTGAATTAATTGAACTTTTAGAGAAACTGATCTTAGAGAACACAGCTTTCAGTGACCATAAAGTTCTCCAAAATTTGCTTATCCTCACAGCCATTAAGGTAAGTTTACTTTACAGAATCACTCGTACGCAGTTGTAAAAATAAAAAAAAAAGCTATAATTACTAACATTAATTATAATAGGCCGACAAAGCTAAAGTGATGGATTATATCAACAGGCTTAACAACTTTGATGCTCCTGATGTCGCTGATCTCGCTATTAAAAACAATTTGTTTGAAGAAGCGTTCACCATTTACAAAAAATGTAAAGATGATAAAAACGCAATGAATGTATTAATTGAACATATTGGAAGTATAGACCGAGCCGCTGATTATGCAAATATTTGTGATCAGCCGGAAGTATGGAGTCGTTTAGCGAAAGCACAGATTGAAGGTCTAAGAATTAAAGATTCAATTGGTACGTTTTATTTAAACATTTACAAAAAAATTATTATTATTTTTTTACGCTAATTTATTTGTATTTGTTAGATTCATATATTCGCGCCGATGATCCAACCAATTTTAGTGAAGTAATTGATATCTCAACACGTGCTGGAAAATACGATGATCTTGTTCGATACTTACAAATGTGTCGCAAGAAACTTCGCGAACCTCAAGCTGACAGCGAATTATTATTTGCTTTTGCAAAGACAGAACGATTTCATGATATAGAAGAATTTCTTAACACGCCTAATGTAGCTCAAATACAAGTAGTTGGAGATAGATGTTACGATGAAGGTTTATTTGAAGCTGCAAAGATCCTGTTTATGAGCGTCTCAAATTGGGCAAGACTGGCTTCTACACAAGTTCATCTAGGAGAATATCAATCTGCCGTCGATTGTGCAAGAAAAGCTAGCAGTACAAAGTAATATATATATATATATATATTGTCAGTTTAAATTATCTATGATTATAACTTATATAATTTCTTTATTTAATTAAGAGTTTGGAAAGATGTACATAACGCCTGCGTACAACACAAAGAATTCCGCCTAGCTTATATATGTGGTCTTAATCTTATTGTTCATGCTGATGAGTTACAGGTTATTATTCATTATTAAACAATTGACTGCATTCTTATCAGAATCAACCGTTAATTTCTTTATTTAATTTGACTTTATAGGAAGTTATTCGCCAATACGAATACAACGGTTACATAGACGAATTATTACAGCTTCTTGAAGCTGGCCTTGGTCTTGAAAGAGCACACATGGGAATGTTTACCGAACTAGCAATTCTATACACGAAATATAAACCAGAGAAAACAGACGAGCATCTACGCCTATTTTGGTCTCGTCTTAACATTCCAAAAGTCATTCGAGCTTGTGACGAAGCGCACTTATGGAAAGAGATGGTATTCCTATATGAGAATTATGATGAATTTGATAATGCTGCACTTTCAATGATTACACATGCTAGCGATGCATGGGAACACTCACGTTTTAAGGATATTGTTGTCAAAGTCAGCAACCTCGAAATATATTATAAGGTCGTTCGATTTAAAATTTTATTTTTTTTATTTTTTTTTATTTTTATATTTTGTGCTTAGTTATAATTTTATTAATTCCTTTAGGCATTGAAATTTTATTTGGATGAGCATCCTCTCTTATTAAATGATTTATTGGTCGCTCTTACTCCAAGAATTGATCATACTAGAGTTGTTCAAATGTTCAAGAAATCCGATAACTTACCATTGATCAAATCATATTTGATATCAGTACAAGAGGTATTGTATATCCTACTTAGATTATATAAATATAAATATAAATATATATGGTGCACTTAACTAAAAGCTTCTCTCTTCATTTATAGACAAATAATTTAGCGGTTAACAATGCTTACAATGATATATTAATCGAGGAAGAAGATTATAAATCACTACGAGACTCAATTGATAACTTTGATAAATTCGATAATATTGAGTTAGCTCAAAGACTTGAAAAGCATGATCTCTTAGAATTTCGTCGCATTGCAGCGCATCTTTACAAGAAAAACAAACGATGGGCACAATCTATTGCTTTATCTAAAGAGGATAGACTTTTTAAAGATGCTATTGAAACAGCCAGCGAATCACGTTCCATCGAAGTAGCAGAGGAACTTTTGGAATATTTTGTACAAATTGGAAACAAAGAGTGCTTTACAGCGTGTTTATACACATGTTATGATTTAGTTAGATCGGATGTTGTATTGGAAATGTCCTGGAGGCATGGTCTTACCGATTTTGCCATGCCATACTTGATTCAAACCATGCGAGAATTTAACAACAAGGTTTGTCTTATTTATGTAATATTTAGCTTAAAGTTTATAGATATTATAACGTATTTATATCTTAAAATATAGATTGATGTTTTGGAGAAAGCTAACGCCGAGAGAACAGCAAAAGAACAGGAACGTGAAAAGAATGAAAGTGGTATTTATCCCAATTTCTTATTTGAATTTTATCTTTTACATAATACTTATTATATGATATGTACTTTAAATAATAGAACTACCGATCATAAATCCAGCCGGATTAGGAAATCAACTTCTACTTACACAAGGGCCAGGACAAGGGTAAAAATTTAATTTCCATTTTTTTTTATTAAAGTTTATTATAGTGAGACAGACTAACCTGATTTTATTATACTTTTCAAACTTGCCATTTAATTAGAATTGCACCTCAGGGGTTTGGTAATACTTATGGTAACATGAATAATATGAACTATCAAGGTTTTTAAAATTATGAACATTTGTTATTCGATAAATTATTATTACAAGAAGAAAGATTCTTTACATATAGGGAAAAGCCACTTAAATAATAACGACAATCTATCTACCTGTTAAAGAACAGAATAATTAGTAATACTTTCTTTTCTTTTATAATGCTTATAGCTAGTTTTAAATGAGGTTGTATATATATAATAATTTTATATTATATAATAATATTATTTTTGAGAAAAAATTTTTTTTATAATACCAAAAAACTTTAATAAACAGAAAATATATTAATAGAAATCCTTTGCTATTCTAAAAAATCATATGACTGAAATTTTATGGCGAAGTATACCGCTATCTTTTCTATTTTAGTAATGTAGTACAACGTACAAGTTCAGTACAAGTTTTGCAAATCAAACACTTTGAATAAAAATCTTCTCTTTCTCCTTTGCAGATAAAAAAAAAAAATAATAATTTACTCTCAACTGCGATAATGACACATGAACCGGCTTCTACACCGCATACAAACGATTGTATAAAATCTGACCATCGTATGTTCTTTACTTTTGATCCAGAAAAATCGACATTTTTATCTGGATATTTAGGTATAAATGTAACGACGATAACCGGAACATTATTAGTTAGATTTACACAAGCAATTAAAGCTAGAAAGATAAATTTGTATTTTATTGGAAGAGAAAAGGTTGAATGGGTAAATTTAAGAAAAATAAAAAAGGAGAAGATTATATTGAAACAACATGAAATTTTATGGAAATCGAATAATCCTATAGGATATGAATTAATAACAGATTTAACTTTACCATTCGAATTTCAAGTACCATCAAATGCTATAGAAAGTTTTAATTCAAATTTTGGTCATGTTCAATATACATTAAAAGCTGTTATAAATAAAAAACAAATTAAAAAAAAAAATTGGATTGAAGTTAAAGTACCAATTTGGAGATGGACTAGACCATCAATTGAAGAATTAAAACCTTTAATTATTAAATCAAAAAGTTCACAACATAGAAGACATCAAATTGAATGGGAAGCTATATTACCAAAAACTTTTTTTGATATTAATTCAAAATTTAAAATTAAATTAAGAATGATTGTACAAGATCCAGATTTAAGAATAAAAAAAATAAGTACATTTTTAAAAGGGATTGTTAAATATTTTAATAATAATAATGATGATGATGATGATGATGATGTTGGAGGTGGTGGTAGTAGTAGTAGTGATAACGTTGATGATGATGATGATGATGATGATGATAACGATGATGGAAAAAAAATTTTACCATTTGAAAAAGTTCAATATTTGTATAAAGGTGAAATAATTAATGGGAAAGATGTTGTAATGACACCAAATGGTCTTGATACATTATTTGAAGCTAATATATTAATTAATATACCTAATGATGTTATTCCAACTTGTAAAACTGATTATATGAAAATTATTAATGAGATTCAAATCAAAGTAATGTTTGAAAGGTCAAATACTTATGTTTTAATTACAAGAGAAATTTTAATTGGAAGAAATTATGAAACAAGAGTTGAAGATTGAAATTTAATTGGGGAGAAAAAACCATTACACCGTATGCCCCTGTTCGTATGGGTGATTTATTTATTTAATTTATTTATTATTTAATTTATTTATTTAATTTATTTATATTATTTTTTTGTTACATTAAAAACAATTTTTTTTTATAATTAAATTAAACCTATAAGTCCTCTTATAGTAAACTTTACTATGTAAAATATCAATCCTTGAATGCGTGGTATCAAGTGACCTACATGCAGTACCTGAAAAAGGGCTTATTTTATGAACCCTAAATTGACCGTAGCAGCTTTACAAATAATAGTCTGTAAACTTACACTCTGTCACGAAATTGATTTCAAATTAAGGAGTCTATATAATAATCTGATCATTTCACTTTCATCATTGTAAATTCCTGAATTCTGACATCATGTCTACACGATAAATGTTCTGCTAACTAATCAAGGCCTGCAGGATTATCATCATCCCTGTGGGGCTTGTATCGCGGGTCCAGGAGAAAAAACTTGATTATAAACTTTCGGCAAAAATCGTTATAAATTTTAATTGGGGTAACAAGGGCGATTTCAAAGTTCATCTGATTATCTTAATAAGAACATCTACAGTATTTTCCACACCTCTCTCTCTCACCATTAAGATTTTCGGGAGAACATTTCCATCATTGGATAGATGACTTGTAAATACGGTAATTGATTAGATTTAGTAAGTTTGAAGACGATGAAAATTGACGTATCACTAATAAAAAAAAATAAAATTAGTTCCTTAAAAAAGTAATGATAGCGTACAATCGGAGTGGCTTCCTTAATTATTGATTCGTATAAATCATATTCTGATACATAACCCGACTAACCCGTGACCTATATTCTGTTAATCCGTACTCCTATGACATAAGCTTTTTTGCACTATGCAATGAGACAAAGGGGAAATTTAGTAACAGAAAATATTATATATATATATATATATAAGTGATGATTGATCGAGGTTTTCCAAGATTTTTCAAATTTTTTCTTGAAATATTTTTTCTGATCCTCCCACGAAGGGTAACTCAATTAGGATAAATTTTGTTCAAAAAAATTCTTGTGTCCACAATTTAGCATGATGTATGATCTAATTGGAGTTGAATATTTTTAATATTTGATATTTCTCCATTGCATAAATGACAACATTTTTAGATAATTAAGGATGTGTGGAAAGAGTTTCGTAATTTGTTCATATTAGTATTGTTTTCGTAATCAACTTTTCAATTAGATGACATATTTGAATATATTGTATATAATTTTCCCTATGCCACGAAGTAAAGTTGAAGATCGCATTAATATATGAGCATATATTTGAACCTATCTAAATCAAGTAAACTTTTGGTAATATTTTGCCACAATTTAGTCTTGTTGCAAACAAGAAATATCACTTTTTCTTCGTATTTTTGGCGGTGAAACATGATAATGATACACTTGTCTTATTATTTTTGCTTATATTAACAGTTAAACCAAATAAGGTGTGATTAATTATTTCGTTAAAAAAAGCCTCAGATGAGTTCAAAAAATATTTCAACAAAGGGTTTATTTTTACTTTTTCGAATCAATTAAAATTACAAGACAGAATTTTATACTTAAATATTCCTTCTCTAAAAAAAATATGATAAAATTAATTATAGATAATAATAAATAATGTTACAAGGGTAATACTTATACAAGGGATAAATTTTGAAAAAATTTAACCATAATTTCAAATCAACCTGTCGATCTTTGACATCACAAGCATGAATGTTTGTTTGTAACATTTGTTACATGTGATAATCTGTACGTAATCAAATAATTCCCGTGTTGAAATATTTTATACAATATATTTTTTATTATATAATATATAATTTTTTTTTTTTTTTTAAAAAAAAAAGGGGGGATTCTATTTCCTTTTTTATTTGTTTAAAAAGATTTTCATTTTTCTTTTTTATTAAAAGAATTCTTTGAAAGAAACATTTATATTATTTTTTCGTTACATGTATGTATAATAAAATGAGTAAATTTCATGATCGTAGTAACAATAGATATCAAGAAGAAAGCGAAGATTCTGATTTAGAATATCTTGTTCAAAAAGATTCTAAAAAAGAAAGATATAGTGATGAAAATGGAACATCTAATATATTAAACAAAGAAGAATACGAAGAAAGTGAAGAAGATGAAGATGATGATACCGATGAGAAAGATACTGATGAGAAATATATTAAAGAGGAAGATACTGAAGAGGAAGATATTGAAGAAGATACTGAAGAAGAAGATAATGAAGAAGATACCGAAAACGAAGAATTCAATGATAGTGATGATAGATCGTCAGATAATTGGGAAGATTATTGGGGAAGTAATCCATATGTAGAATTCATTGATTTAAATAATCAACATGAAATATTTTTGTATTCAAATTCACAAGAAGAACAAGAATGTAATATTAATTCATTTGAAGATTTTCTCTTTTCTTTAAATGGGATTGAATCATTAAATGATTTAAGAGGATATAGTGATATAAATGAACAAAATAATAGATTTGTTATGTTAGGAGATAGTTTAGCAAGTGGAGGAGCTTACGAATATTATAATAATGATGGTAGTTATTATAGTCAACGTGCCGATGGAAGTATCGTCAGGAGAGATAAATTTGGAAGAGAACGTATTACGCCTCCCGAAGAAAATCCTAGAATGGGTAGAAGGTATCGTCCATACTAATTGATGCTCCCTCATGATTTGATATTTTAAAAAAAAAACGTTTATTTTCGTATGGATACTCTGAACAAAGTACTTGGCAGCCCAATACCAAATTTGATATAATAAATTTTGATATGCAAGTAATGTAACTTATTAGTGGTTTACATAAATTGGTGTAAAATTTGTTAAAATGTACGATATCGTCATTTAATTACTAAATTGAAATTATCACGTGACTTTGACAACCTTTGTGAAAATTTGATTAACAGTACATATTGTAACCGATAATCAAAAAAAAAATAAAAATAAAAATTTTTTGAAACGAATAAGAACGTAACCCTTTCTAAATTTCTTTAAAAGTTAATCATTTGACAAGGTACATCTTTTAATTAACGGAGTAAATAGTTAAAAAAAGTAAAATAATTCGTTTAATTTTAAACCGTTTAAGGAAAAGATGACTCTTTATACTCGTTATAGATATTTAAATGTGGCGTTAACGGATCTTTTGTTAAATCAGTCTATTCATTATTGATCATTACTTTTTTCATAATTATAATAAATTCCCTTCTAACATCCGAAAACTATTTCACGTTTGATCATCATTTAAATTCAATATCTCGGAATAATTCCCATTGTGTTAATCTTGTGAAAAGAGAAATTTCAAAGTTTAACAAGATTTTTTTTTTCCATTTTTTCATTTTCCGGATTTTAAAAAAAAAAAAAAAAAAAAGGGCCATTCACATTTAAATGAAAAAAAAAAAAAAAAAAAAAATTTTTTTTTTTTTGGAAAAAAAAAAAAAAAAAAAAAAGGCAAATCAAATTAAAAAAAAAAAAAAAAAAAAAAAAAAAAATCTCTTTTTGCTTGGCAACGCAGTAAAGAAAATCTTCGCGATATCGACATTTCAACATGATTTATATGATTTTATACGACAAATGATTTGTTCATATGATTTGTACGACTCAAACGGATACGGTACGGTTCAGTTCATACTTCATTTGCATATGGTTCATAATATTTACAATACACTTTAAATTTTACATAAGCATTTTTTTTTTTTGGTATCAAACCTAAAATCAAAAAATAATATTTTTATTTTTTAACATTAAAAAATGAAAAAAAAAGATGTTACTTGAGTTTTTATATTACAGTAATTACAAAAAGGATTAGAGAAAAAAAAGGGATAGAAAAAAAGAAATAATTTTTTTTTTTTTAAAATATGTACATACTGTATATAAAATAATATTAATATATACATATTCTAAAAATAATAATAAAATTAAAATTTTTTTTTTAAAAAAAAACTAATAATTAATAATAAAATAAAATAAAATAAATGATTTTTTTTTTTTAAGATATGACACAATTTCTCTTTCTTCTTAATGAATGTTGACCACCTTCCATTACAATATATTTTAAACCACCAACGTATCTATCTTTTTTCTTTTCTTCAATAGAAGCTAATAACATAGGAGCTTGTATACGAACAGTTTTTAAAGTTCCAACAACTTCATGATTTCCAGGACCATTATATTTCTTTTCATTTCTACCTTCAAATTCAACTTTAGGAGTGAAATTACCATTTTTTCTTTTACGATCATTATTAAATAATTTATAAGACCAAGAACCTTTGGTTTCTTCACAATCATCACAAGGAATTCTTACAGCACCATTAGTAACAAAGAAGGTTTTAATGAAAGGATGAGCCGAATCAGTGTTACTATCAAAAGTATATATTCTCGTTTCTTTTTGTTCATAAGGAGAATCCCAAGTAGTATAAATTAAAGGTTCATTTAATGGATTTTCTCGAAGTATTCCATCCCCTCTTAATTTAAATCCCCATAATCTTTTATTATTAGGACCGACCATACCAGATCGTTGTGATGAATTTTGTTGAAATGTTGCAATTAAATTATCCTTATCTAATGATTTAAATCCAAGATCAAATGTATTATGTATTGGAACGAAATCTAAAACGTATCGAGTAATCATTACCTAAAATAAAAAGTTAAAAAAAGGTTAGGTAAGAAAAAAAATATATATATATATATATTTTTAATAAAAAATAAAAAAAAAAAAATTATTTACCAAAATTCTTCGATGAGGATTCCAAAAGACATCATTGAAACGTCTTACTAAAATCTTTTTTATTTCAAAATTCATTGCACGAGAAAGTACCATAAATTTTGTTAATTGTCTTGAAGGTATATGTTTGAATATTTCCAAGAGAATTTCATTAGGTAATGGTACTGATAATTTTATCGATTTTGATCTCATATTTTTAGATATATATTAATATATTTTTTTTTTAGGTGAAAAAAAGAATAAATGATAAATATTAATTTTTTTTTTTCTTAAAAAAAAAATTTTTTCTTAGGGCTTTTGATTTTTTCGGTCTTAAATATATATTTTTTTAAAAAAAATAAAAAATATATTTCCGAGAAATGTATAATATTTATATATTTATGATTAGTGGTTTTGTGCTTGTGTCATAAAAGAAAAAAAAATCCACAAATAAGGATAGAAGGACTTTCAATTTAATTAATGTAATATATTATTTATTTTGAAAGGACAAAAATAAAAAAAAAATTAGGTATCTGATGAAAGGTTGATGAATATATATATATTTTTTTTTTAATAATGCCGGATGACGGATAGTCGGATAGTGATTAATATAATTAAATTGAAATAAAGGTTATTCGATTAAAAGGATTGGTTTTAGGATTCTTGGTTTTTTTTTATTTGTTAAAAAAAAAAAAATAAAATAAAAATAAAATAAGGAATTTTATTATTTATTATTTTATTTATTATTATTATTATTTTTATTATTAGATGATACTACTACTTTTTTTTTTCTTATTTTCGAACTATCAAAGCTCTCAAAAAAAAAAAAAGGGAAAAAATTTTAATTTTTTTTGTTTTAAAAAAAAGGAATACTTCAACTTTTAGGCCAAATTTATGTAATTTTTTTTCAGATATGGATGGAAAAAAAAAAATAATTTTTTTTTTTTTATACGTACAATTAATATAAAATAAAAATAATAAAAATGGAAAAGTTGGGAAAAAAATTATATTGTTCCATATTTAGTCCTTTAATAATAATAACGATAAAAAAACTTTATTTACATTATTTACATTACTTTGCATTATTTGCATTATTATACCGTTTGAGGGGTAGCATAAAGATTGGCTTACATTTGTACACCCCCGGTTTACATGGGTTACATCTATAAATATTGTTTCAACTTTTTTTTTTCTCTATCATATCTTTGTTCCATATAAAGTAATAGCATTACTATATATGTAAATCTTACGGGATTACGGGACAAAAATATGAAAGTATGAAAAGTTTATTTTAAATAAATTTTAAAATAAATATATTTTACTTTTTTAAAAAATGTATTTTTAAATATTTTGAAGAACTCTATATAAATAAAAAACCTGTTTTTAGATAATTTCTAGATTGTGTAAACATTCATAATATTCAAATAATATTCAAACAACGTTCATAAATATTATTCATTGTATAAATATCGGAATCTATTACCGTCGTCGTTACATGGCGAAGTATAACGTCGCGTTCTACAATGTTTGCATGTCACATGAAATAATTCAATTTCTCTACTGTCCACTGTCCGACTCTATTTTTACCAATTTTAGTAAACAACAACCTCATTATTAAATTTATTATTAGTAGTTGCTTTACAATTAAAGGACAATGGGATAAAGTAAAAAACTTTAATCATATTATACTAATGTTTATACTAATAAAAAATTGATGCATTTATTACGAAATAAAAGTAAGCTTTAGGTTAACAAATGAAATTATGATTATGAATTTAAACATTTAAAGTTTTTAAAAATATAATTTAATTACTTTATTAGGAAATTCTAAATTTATGTACGGTTGATGCCGTGATTCCATATGCATTTCCTAACTTTGATTATAATTGGTTAGGCTATAGATTAAAATGAATTGCTTGTGTTTGACAATATGAAAAATCGTAACAATTTGTCTTTCTTCTAAGGTAGTTAAGGGGACAATTACAATGATATTTGTTCATTGAAGTACTACTTTTACAACATAACAAAATTTAAAACCGGTGAGGCGGTGACTATGGCTATAGCAAGTAAAAAAAAGGAATTTTTAGAAATCCTGTATCAAGATTTACCAAAAAGAATTTTATAGAATTTTTATGAAATAATCGATCTATTATTGGATAGATTGTCAAAAGACAATGATTTGTTTTATTATTATTATTATTATTATTTATATATACTGTATATTTATTTACACACTATATTACGTTATATATATTTTTTTTCTAACAAATAACTATAAAACCGGTTAAGCTTTAATATAAATATTCGGGAAATAGTAATGTACTTTTGCATCTTTAATAATGATAATAGTGATGCAAAATGTATTAATATTCAAAACAAGTTAATTACTAATACTTACCAAAAGTCTTTTTATTTTTACTTAAAAGGAATCCTTTACATAAAAGGAATCAATTCATGAAGATATTTGATAAAGTAATGGGAATCGAAAATTAATTATGGTTTAATGCAAAATATAAATGCAAGATATATTTTTCCCTTAACTTTTTTTTTTTTTTTTTTTTTGGTGTAATAATTAAAAAAAAAAAACAAATATTTGTTTATTATTTACTATTTATTCGGCATAAATAGTTATTTTGGTTAGATTTGAAACCGGGGTGAAATGATAAGCGAAAAAAAGAAGGAAAAGATCATCAATGTTCTACTTGTGTGTTTTTATTACGGTTGATTACTTCTTATCTTAGATTAACTTAAACGCAGGGCAAGGGTTCATCCGTTCATGGGTTTATAATGGGTTCGCATATATACGAAAAAAAAATGCAATTAATTAATCTCGAGTAACAAATTTGATTTACATTGAACCTTCCGATATCTTGTTTGAAAATTAAAAATCTTTCCTTTTCTTTTTATAACTTACAATATTTAAAATTTATTGTTTATCCGGTCCTCATTAACAAGATTAAATTTACCTTTTATTATCGAAAAAAGGTTTAAACGTTTTTGTCCTGCAATTTAAATTTCGGGACTTTATCTTTTTTGTTTTAGACTAAAATATCATATGATAACTAACATAACTAAAGCACTTTACCTCATTGAAACATGTCATTGAACATTTTCTTGAACTCATTAATTCTCTTTGTCCTGTAGTATCACCTTATTTTTCATTGACTTGCATGTTGAATATCAAATGCAATATAATAAATATATGCTAAATTACTACAATATATGCAAGTCAAAGTTAAAAAACACGAATAGGTGATTTTTTTATCCCAGTATAAATGAAATGTCCTAAAAATAAATATCTTTGAAAATTAATTATTTATTAACCTATCATATCATTTTTTTTTTTCCCTTTCTGACGTCTGATTACTTGAATTGATTGGCTAATAATCTTCAAAAACTGCAATATTTATTTTTAAGATTTTATAAAAAGTTAAATTAAATCGAAAATTAGTTAATTTGACTATCGCTGCTTTTCAAATGGTCCAGTCTAGTCAAATGTTAGATTATAAAACAAAAACCTGAAATCAGCAGGGAAAATAGTTTAATTCAATAGGATCTGAACATCATTGTTATCATTATTGAAATTTGTCGATTAATATAAATAATATTTTTATCACATGATTATCGTAAAAAAAAAGGTAACCCGATCGGAAGTCCTTTTTGATATATTTATACGATAACCAATCATAATTTAAATGTTAATTTGACATAATAGGTTATTTTTTTTTCAATCCGAAACAATCCCGTACTATAACAACAGGACTACAGAAATTTAGTTAAATTATTAATTTAGATTAAATGTCGAGAATTACTACCCTTATTGGAAGCTAAATAAAGTAATGAATTTATAATGCTAATTAACGTGTAGATGGTAATTACATATTCTTAGAAATTATGGCTCTTATTGGCAGTCCAATAAAATAATGAATTTATACTGCTAATTAACGTGTAAATGGTGTAATGTATTTACATATTCGTAGAAATTATGAAGTAGTAGAGATTTCCTTTATTTAGTGAAACTCCTTTGTAATGTCTCATATCTCATTTTCTACGATAGATTTCTATCATATTACGATTACAATCAAAAAGTCTTGGCATTATAATCCTAAAGGAAGAGTGAAGGGTTCTAAATAGAATCTGAATTGTATACATGGGGGCGTAATTATTTCAGATAATTCGGCATTAAGGCGGCGTAATGGTGAAATATATTACACCAAATTTTTGTTCAAAGATATACTGTAGTATTACACCATTATTACACCGGTGTAATGCTAATATTTCGGAATGACTTGAACCTAATTCACCCCCATGTATATCTAAATTGAAAAAGATGAAACAAGAAAATTTCGTCAGGTGACGAAATCATATTGAGACTGACCATATTAAGAAAACATACGAGCTAACATTGTAGTAAATTTTCTAAATAAATTTATGATTATTCAGTAGTACAGTATTTCATTTTTAATACTAATATAGGTAAAACTTTATAAGTAGGCAGGGTCTTAATTCAAAGATTAGAATAGAATCATCCTATTTGGGTATAAATTTATTGTTTTTAATTCCAGTTTAATTCCTATATGTAACTCATGATATTATTTCCCTATTCTATATTGAATAGGGTTAATTATAAAGATTATAAACTTTTAAGATCTCAGTACTAGTATTAAATACAAATTGTTAATATACTACTTAAATATCTCTTTAAAAAGAATATTTTATATTGTTTATATTGTTATAATAAAAATTTTTTACAATTATATGTAACTGTAATTTATTAATTCAACAATATTATTATTATTATTATTCTAAAAAATTTAACAATATTAAAACTTTACAAAAATATATTAAAAAAAAAATTTTTTAATTCTTTATGTTTTTAATTAAATTTTTATAATAAAATTAAGCATACATAATTCTGCCTAAAATAATTTATAATTCCAGACAAATTGTTAGAATATTTTAATTTTTAAATAATAGTACTTAATTAAACTTTACAAAAACTATAAAAATTTAATCAATATAGTTTATAAATTTAATTTAATGATATTGTTTAAATATTATTTTAATATTTAATATCTTAATAATATTGTATAAATATAAAAATTTTATAGAATAATATTTTATTTTTTTTTTTCCACAGTACATGATACTGTATATTTTATTAGAGTTATTGTTGAATTAATCAAAAAAAAAAATTAAGCTATCTAATATAATTAAATATATCACCACCTGTCATTCTACAGAATCCTATGTGTACACTATCGGTAGATATTATTTCTGCATGGATAAAAATGCGAAACTATATTCCATCTTAGAGGAATCTCCCCATGGTCTAGGAAACCTGGTATCTAAGAACCTGCTATACTACAGAATTAATTTTTAATCCCCTCTAACCCCATACCAGAATTGCTCCTTTAACAATTAATGTCATTATTGCATCTTTACAATGAGACAAACCCAATTTTCTTCAGTTAATTGTAAAAAGATAATAAAAGTTTTTCATCTGTATATTTACTTGTGGTTAATTGCTTTAGAAGTTACATTTTATTGATGATGTGATACCAGCTCTTGTTTCATGAAGTATCATAGTTTTACATCTTGGGACCCAAATTAATTTGTAAAAGAGAGTAAAAAAGATTTAATAATTTTTTAAACCAGGTGAAAAGTCAAGGACTGTGAAGTTAATTTGCGAAGTTTGGAGGTGATTGTAGTGGAAATCAACCTCCTAGTGAATTCAACATGATTTTTTAAATAATGTGAATGCAAAATCATTATATTTAAAGATTGCCTAGTTAATCACTTGAGTATTTAAATTAACATTAATATGCTTGTTAATACATTTCTTAATTTTTTCTGAAATGATGTCTTCTAAAGTAGCCCAAGAAGATTGTAATGTTGAGCAAACTGTAAGATGTGTTAAAGATTCTTTCACCTTCTCATTACATGAAGGATATTTAAAATAATTATAGAGCATAAAGCATTTTCATAATTGTTGAACAGTAGGTAATAAATTATTGATACATCTAATAGAAAACTGTAACAAATTATTTGTTGTAAAGGATAGATATCTAGAGTGCAAAACATTTTGTATGAAATTTCAAACCACTTTTTATTCAAACGTATTATGTGTTAAATTGTCATAATTAAAGGAGTTAGACCAATAAAGGTTGCATAACCAACTTGAAGAAATAAGATAATGAAAATTAAATTATTAAATCCCCTAATATCCCTATCTATTAAACAATCATTCCAACTTAGATAAAAAAAAATATTAAATAAAAAATATAAATTTTATTTTTTTTTTTTATTTTATATAGTGATGTAATCTTGATCACTTACATAAAAGCAATAATTACAACATATAAATACACAGAACAAAATAAAATAATTAATGAAGGTTATGTAAAATCACTATCTTCCTCTACAAGACTAAGTCAACTGGATACCATTAGATACTAACGGTATTCTGTCAAGAGAACATCAAAAATCCAAAAATAAACCACCATATGTATACGCATATTTATGCCAATATTTAAATTTTAAACCTTACTAGATCTCTCGACAGACTATTACTATTCAAGTTACAAAATGATGATAAATTAAAATTACCAATATACCCTTTTCATTTTATCTTAGAAGATATATCCATATGATTTTCTAAAACTAAAACAAGACTATTATGTTTAATTCAAATATAATAACTAAATTTAAAAATAACTATTCTAGAAAATTGTTCTAAAATAATATCATATGAATCCTGATCTAATTGAAACTTCTTGAAAAATGCTAACATTGCTGTTGACAAAATTGATCTTGCAATCTTAACAGATATAAATGAGGTAACTGTTTATGTAAATTGTCTAATATCGGTAATTCATTTGCTTTAATTTTCATGACCAATTATTGAAATACTTTATCTCCTTTTGACGTAACATATTGAGATTTTTTAATGTCAATTTCCAATCAACTAATTTTAAAATTGTCTATTATTAATGTTATTATTTCTGTTCAAATTTAGTAATAGATCTAAATATTGAGCTTCAAAGATCTGTTTAATAAGTAAAACCTTGTCTTTTTTCACAATTAAGTAATTCTATTTGAAGATTTTTTTAAAATACAGGGGTTGATTATGAAACATAATACAATCTTCATTGATTGATTCTTTAGCATATTTATCAACTAAATTATTGTAATAATTATCACTAAATATGTACCTTTACCTTTTTAATTCTTACATGCAGATCAAAAAATTTTATAAATTTGAACAGAAGAGTCCAATATATCTGATATGGCAAATTCATATTGTTAATATTCATCAATGAGAAATTAAGCAAATGTAAAAATTTTTTATACAATTAACTGAGAATCACAATATATTAAAATATTGGATCCTTTAGGATATGTCATAATTAATAATAAAATAGCTAATACTTCTGCTTTAATAACTGAAGGTTAATCTTTAAGAGCCACTTTAAATGAAATAGTAACTGGTTCGATAACAAAAAATGCACCTCCCATATGGACTGTTGATAAAGCATATAATTTTAATGATCCATCTGGCATCTGTATAAGCTGTAATATACATTACTTCATTAAGACAATCTTTAATTTCTAATAAAGAACATAAATTTTATAAAATAATATTAAATAATAATAATAAAATAATGTAATTAAATTAAACTTAAAAATGTTATTTTAATACAGTCAACTTTCTTTATAGCCACACAACCTATATTTAGTGACTATGATGAGGTGTGACTATAAGCAATAAAATCACATGATCTAACCAGTAATTTTTGGCCAGAATTATAAATAATAATTTTAGTTAAAATGTTCAAATTACAATAATTTTATTAATATTAATCCAATTGCTATGAAGTTACTACCACTAGATTCCTCTCAATAAGATGATTTTAATAAGTCCAAGTTTATTAAAATCTGTTTACTAGAACCTGTTGTAATTAAAAATAAAGTCAAAATATTTAATGTTATGCAAATTTTACATATGGGGACCGCCGCAGCAAAAGGTGGCGATACGATAATTATATAATTTCGAAA